>JAAAKM020000498.1:7025683-7041819 GCA_010016025.2 Alatinidae sp. Z8VKAUB7J3
TGGGCCAGTATTTAACAGCTTATCTGAATTATACTATTTGGTACTTTTAGAGCTCTTATTAAACAGATTAATGAAACATAGGCACTTCGACAGTTTATACTCAGCATTTGGATACATAATTTAGTAACAATTGGAAAATATGTATGAGAAAATTTCATTTCGAATTTTTGATATTCAATTTTTAAGTACGTCAAAAAATGTCACTGTCTCACCAAAAATTGAACGTTTTACCTGGCATTAACGTTACAAATAATTAAAAACATCACCTCGTGAACCAAACTATATGCTTTCTAGCTTTTCAATTGTATCATCATATAATAAGGATCAAAATTATAGGAAACCATACAATGTGATAATACTCGTCATAGCATTTTCTGTTTACAATTCTTAGGCAGATTTACGCTTTACTAGCCTTCAAAAAACCTTTACTGAAAGCTGTTCCCAAAAGGAAACAGCAAGGATTTTTGATATGTTATAGAACATGAAATTATCTTTCGAATGATATAAAATTTAGCTTGTTCGTAATTTTTTCCCGGCTCGGCAACGTTTAGACGTTCAACACTCAGCGCTGCATCTTCCCGATGGCCACAACATCGTTTCTGTGAATTTGATGCCTAGAATTTAACACCTAGTCGTAATAAAAAACATTTCTTCAAGGCATTAAGCACTTGAATCAATATCTAATTCCAAAATCACAGTTTAAATTTCAACCAGTTATTAAGGCCATTGTTACAAGTCACGAAGCTTAAACCTTTGGCATAAGTTTAAAATATAGGGAATGTGGTTTCTTTTCATCTTGGAATCACAATTTTGTATAGCGAAAACCCAGTTTGATCACTTACAAGTCTGAAACAGCTCCTGAGAGATAATGTTGAGTACGATTTGCTATCTGGGATGCCGTTAAAGTGGCCTGAACTACAAATCGCGATTTGCTTTTCACAAAATGACAAGGTACAATTGTATTACTTTGTAGTATTTCTTATTAGCCAGACTTGCATTTTGATCATGGATACTTATGTGATTTAGTTTAGTTTCTGTAAACGATCAAGGTTCAGTTCAGAGCATTTCTCCTGTCACGTCAAGTCAAGTGTACTGGGTACATGGGCGAACGAACGAAAAGTAATTCAAGGTATTTTGATCAATTATCTACCAGTAATCTACCAGTGGACCAATACCAATAATTTTATAATTTGCCGCGTCTCGGATAGAAAGCTAGCTAGTAAAATCATTTATGTGTCAAAAACTTTTAAGTTACAGTTAATGAAATTGTACGTGCAATTGTGTTTATATATTTGTACGCCAATGAAAGAATAGTATGAAGGTCGAGAACTACCTGCCATAAAAAAGAGGATGAGAGATGCTTTTTTATTCTTAGGTTACCAAATTTTCAAGCAGAAGTGAAGTCTTTTAGTCCGTTGTTCCTGTAAACCATATACGGCTTTCCTAGGGATTAAGGGCAGATACATCAATTTGTGGTGGCCTGTGTTTTCCGTACTGAAGCCTTTCTCACCGGCAGATTTTCCCCATGTTTGTCTGGCTTTTTGAGTTGGCTATTGTTTTCAAAAGAGGGCGGACCGCTGGGAACGGTCAGTTGTTCAAGATGCAATTCTTAGTGTCAAAAGGCTGAAAACAAGTGCCAAAAAGCGTCACATTACAGCACCATTTGCTACGGATTGACGCTAAAGCTTTCATCAAGTAACTCATAGTTTCAAATACTTGCAAATGATTATCTAGGCACGTATCCTGAAGTTATTGACATAATAGAATTTTGTCGCTTGTTTAAGTTGATGTCAATGACTATTAATCCTGCCTAGCACGTGCGCTTGAGCCAGGAGGGGAGTGAGACCTAGTAGGCCTGCGGCTGTTTTAACATACATAACTGCTATAAAACGTAGTTGTATGCTTTCATATCAAGGTTTTAAATACTTCGAGACCTTTGATTATGAATTTAAGTGTTATTTTTGTGAAATCATTGTTTAAAAGTTTGTTAATATTACTGTTGTAAGGTAAGGTAGTTCAGTCCAAAAATGTTGACCTGATGTAAGTCTGATCGGAATGGAATACACGTGTCTACGCATTATTTGATGTATTATAAGCAGGAATAGTTACCAAAAGCTGCTATGAGCCTTAGAATAATTTGGTATTCTATATACCTGAGAAACAAAAGTATTCATGACCAATATCGGAACTAATAGTGAAGACGAGAAGTCTCAACGATCGCAGCCAAACGAGTTTAAACAGAATTTGTTTGTTATGTATATAGAAATGCATATTTTTGACAAAAACATATGGTTATACCTGTCATTAAGCCTTAGTGCCTGATCTGCTTTGTTTTTAGGTACCAATTAGTTAAAAAGTTAGGTGTCAAAATATGACGTCATTAATAACGATAATTAGCTCTAATTAGTAATAATTACTTCTTAATTAGCACTTATGAGCTTAAAATGTAATAACAACTTAATTTTAGGTCATTGTACAAAATATTTGTCAAATTCATGAAAACCATCTCGAGTTATTGCCCTTTCACACTTTTTGCCATATATGGTAACCTCTTTATCAGGGTCACTTTACCAGACCACAAACCATAACGGCCACGTTCTCCTCACCAAAACTTTGGTAGATAAAAGTTAGTAAAAGTAAGAAACTTTCAGCAACTAAGACCAACGCATTCAAAAGTTATCAAACAATAATAAGCCTAATAGCCCCCCACCCGCCCCCTATTTGTAAAGCTATTTGTAGCTTGAAAATGGAATTGGACGAAAATACGAAAATACGAGAAAATAATCAGGGTCACAACCCCCAATTTGTCATGAACATTTGACCAACATAGAAATGCCCTCGAAACAGCATGACCTTGTGGCACTTAGGCGAACATGAACTGTATACCGATAGTAGATTAATTACTTTAATAGTATTATGACTTATTCTATTATGAGCATCAGCTGGCATCGTTCAATACCTGTAAGAGGAAGTATGCCTGACTCGCATGAATCGTGTGATCGCACATGACTAGCCTAAACAATAGTAGTTATACCGCTTTGGTTATCACATGATGGCGATGGGTAGTCATAAGTTCCTTTTGACTCATATGATACATATTAAGTAGAGTAAAGGTCACTTACCCTTTGACTCCTATATAAGTAGGTCCAAGTTTAGATAATATTAGGAGAGTGCCGTCGCGAACCGTTAATCCTACATCGTATCTCGCTGCTGTTACTGTTGGATATGATCATACTCAGGTAAAATTGATAGCCTCCCCGTTTCTGGACGTGGGAAAGTAAAAGAGATTCTTGATACAATTGTCCATGTGCCTGAATCAAATAGTTCCCCGGCCTAGACCGACGCGGCTTCACAAATGGAAATCGTCGAATGATCTATTTACGTGCTGTTTTAGTTTCAAGATAAAATATACCACTTTATTTTTGTAAAACAATTACAGTATATCATCTTGTAACCTTGATAAATTGTAATTAGAGTTTATGACTCTCTCCATTGAATATTTGATACAAAATTTTGAGAACAGTGGTAACCGACTTTTATCCATGAAACGTATGCTAACTTCATTTAATGTCTATTGACATGTCTTTCGATTATAGCCAACCACCGTCCTCTAGATGGCTCTTGTTTTCACCACTAATCTAGGGACTTGCATGATTCGTTTACCAATAGAAGGGTTTCAAATGGTTAACCAGTTCCGTAATTAAAACAACTGTAGTTGCAGATGTCCAAATATACAAAATGTTCAAGTCAAGAAACAACAATGGGACAAGGTCCACTTTTGTATTTCAAAATTCAAAGAATAAAACTTTGGGTTTACTAATTAGTCCGTCTATTAGGAAGTAAAAAAATGTATGAATCCTAAAGCAATGTCAAGGTGGAGATGAAGTAAAACACTAGATATCAATAGGCCTGACCACTATTAGAGAGGAGCAAGAACTAATTACGGCAAAGGGAATAAGCAGAATATCTCAGAACCTAACACAACATGAGTTAATAGTCCATGAGCTGGAGAGTCAAAATGGCTCCGGCTGGGGAATTAATTGCCATTATGATTTTCAAATAGGTAAACTATTCTAGTTTATGGATTGAAGCAGTTGTCCCCCTCGATGGTCTAAATCTAGCCTGTTCTTGATGTATGCCCTGTTCCAGTATTGGTGACAAGAGAGAGAGGACTACGCACTCAAATAGCTTGTATAGACAACAGAGCAATGAGATTGGTCTGTAGCTGCCAGGTTCATCAGTTGGCTTCCCTGGTTTCAAGATAGCAAGTACCCTGGCTCTTTCCATTGGTGACAGTATTGGCCTTTATTGATGATGTTGGTGAAGGCCTTTGCTAGCCACACTGTTGCATCAGGTCCAAGGTGCTTCACAATATCTGGGAAGATCCCATCCAGGCCAGCTGCTTTACCACCTTTCATAGTTTTTAGAGCAACTAGGATCTCTACACTATGCACCTCTGCTGACATTTCACTTTCTGCTGGGTGTGATTTGTAGAGACGTTGGTATTGCTTTCTCATGCGTACTTCAAATTTTTGATCTGGGGTATGATTGCCTCTCTGCTTAAAATGCTGGGCTACCTCATCTGCAGATAGAGGACACTTGGATTTTATAGAGTAGTTGTCCCGTGCAATCTCTTGAGTAACTCCAATGCATGTCTGCTGGACCTTTTGAAGTCCATGGCTTCAACAGTTTCCACCCATCTATCTCGTCCTCCTCTGTCCACGGGCTCCAAGAGCTCACCTGCAACATCTCTCTGGCCAGTCTTCTTCGCTCGCTTTCCTCACACCAGCATGGTATGTATTCTTTACGGTGGCCGTGTGAGATGTGCTTTCTAGCACTTGACAGTACGAGTTCGCTGAATTTGACCATATTTTCAGATGTCGCTGGAATCCTCTGGCATGTATTTTCTATATTGTTTGTGAAAGATTGCCAATCAGCACACCGAAAGTTCCACCGTGGCAATGGTAGTGCTTGGGCTATTCATATTGTAGTATCAGTGGTGATGAGTATCAGCCTATGTTGACTATGGGGAAAGCTGTCAAGGACCACCCACTCTGCTAGTGCTATCTGGTTGTCACGTCTAGTTGTGAAGGTCAGATCTAGGTTATATTCCCATTGCCAATGTGCCGGGGTCTCTAGGGTTGTATAGGAGATGCATACTACAGATTCGCACCCACTCAACCACTGTCTCCCCTGCTTCATCATTCTCTCTGTAGCCCCAGGTGGTGTGATGGCTATTGAAATCCCCTGTAACTATGGTATGATGCTGACATCTTGGTAGCATAGGATGTGGTCAATTTATGTTTGGTGGTTTATACACGTTAACAAGGGTGATATCGCCATATGTTATTATTATGTTGTATGAAAGACTAGCATGGTGTTGTCTCTCACAACCTTATTGAAAGTCTCTATGTACATATGCTACAGTAACCTAGTCAAAGCCCTTGGTTTGTAACACACAGGTTGAATCTATAGAATAGCTTTAATGACATGTCAAGGATGCCCAGATGGGAACCAGTAAAATCTAGGTGGGTCAAATGAATCTGTTGCTTGTAATATTTTTTTGAAGTGACTTTAACAAAATTGCTCCTCCAGGTCTGTGCATCATAAGCATATTAGAGAAATATCAAAGCCATGTATCTAAAGATAACTATCTGGTAAGTTTTTAAAGACCTTTTGGCAGATGAGTTTAGGGGTGTATTACGAGCAATAACATTTACTATCTACCAAAAGCAACATCTCAATGTACAAATTCATGGGGCTTTTCTGCAACCCTATCTAAACAGAAAAAATACAAATTCTGATTAGATCACATTGCACAAACTTTCTTTCCTGATTAATGCCATAAAGAATAAAGGTGATTGCTAAAATGGATAGAAATTTGGAGGGGGGGGGGGGGGGGTAGTGGATGTAAAGGATGTGGCATTGGGAGTAGCTAAATTTAGATGTAATAGAGACTACAACATGGTGGAAATAATGTTCCTAACAAACTGATGGCTCTGAAATGTCTTAAAGTGCATTCTAAATATCAGGAGACAATGCCTCATTCAATGGTTAAGCATTCTTAAGATACATTCTTTAAACACCATCAAGTGAAACAATACCAATGGAATAACCAACATCAGCAGGTTACAGGTTTATGAATATACCTATTTCTAACTGCTACCAGCAAACGTTTAGAAAATTAAACTTTTGAATGGTCACAAGTTCACATATAATACGTGAACTGGATGCAATCATTTGTTGAGGCTCCTTTGTTTACACGAAAACTTCTATCATCAATTGCCACAATTACTATGACAGTCCTACCGTAGCTTCCTGAAAGTATTAAAGTGTGTGCATGATAATGGATCTGTTCACTTGATAAAGCAACAATGACATTTCCATGCACTTTTATTATGCAAAGTGGGGGTGGGTTAACATGGTTTTCACTTTAAATTGAATCAGATGTATCTGATGAATCTTCGTCTGGGTTGTGCAGAAAGAGCTACAAACAAGTCACACCAAATAGGACAAAGCTAAGAAAGCTTCACTCTACCAAAGACCCACTTCCCTAGTCAGTTAATAGTATCATTTACTATCCCTATGTTGTAGCACACTAGTATGCCATGAGAGGTCATGGGCTGGTTCTGTCAATTGCAAAGTTTCAGTTGATTAATTGTTTTGTTTACAGCAGTTACAGGTTGGAAAAAGGAGTAAGGACCCTGGAAAAAATAGAGCAGACTGATATGCTGATGGTTAATACCAGAGAAAAGGACATGCAGCCCAACTTATGTGTTGATACATACTAATGAACCCATATAAAGGGGGATCATTGAACCTGTAGAAGCCCATAATGATGATGATAATGATGCTCATGATGATGACATTGGCAATGATGATAGAGCTCATGTTCATGATGACAATGAGTTTCATATATGCCTTTGTTCATTTCCCTCCAGTATACTACATAAGCACCCATCTACTTACATCAAAGCTTCAGAAAGATTGAGTTTCTACAGGCTCATTGATGAAGTTGTCATTGTTTTAGCACAAATTGCCAAGTCCCTTAACTTAGGCACTTGCTGCACTTTTCTTAGTGAGTCGTGGATAAGTTGAAAACATATACATAGTACTAAACATTCATAACATTCTTCTTGATTCTTTCACAGTTACAAATAATTCTCACTTGATATAATGATACTAATGCTTATCTTAAATTGTTTCTGATATTTATGTCGTGACTATGATTTTCTATGTTGAGACTACAATTGTTTCGAATGTCTCTCCACAATTAATTTTACAAAGTAATTGCTTGTACACTTATTACTTCGAGTCCTGCACAATCAGTGTCCGATAATATTTTGTTTACATCTTCTGTAATTGCTATGTCATTGTTATGTTTCAAAAGGTTGACCTGAGGTCAGTATTACCTAATTACATGATACTTTTCCCAAGTCTTGCATGATGGGCCTAAAATAAATATTAATCAAAACAGCCATTATAAACTAAAATTGTAAACACAAGCTGGTCTGTGTGCCTGTTGGGTTGTTTTTGTCTGCTTGTGTTTTATGCAAAGTACCCCTTTCCCATGAACGTGATATTATTGTCATTGTGGAGGCCAACAGAGTTCATGTGCAAACAAAACACCCTAAACGTGAAACATATCAATTTAATTTAATTAAAATTTAAACAAACCTCTCTTTGCAATCACTTGGGGGCAGCCCAGATTTAAGTCAATAGCATCACAGTGGTTCTGTGCCAACAAGCATGCTTCCACAAAGGTTTCTGGTTTATTTGCACAAAACTATAATAAGATAAACAAATTGGTTAACACAAATTAATCTGGAGTACACATGTATAGACCACAATTAGTAAGGCACTGTTACTTTTTAAGCAGAGAATTCCAATTCTCACGGTCACTGAACATTTTGGCACCTCCTCTAAATTATGAGTGCATCATGACAAAAACAATATACATACTGATTTTAATAGTAAAAATGTACTCTGTGTCTGGACCTACTGTTGGTAAACATGCAAATTCATTGATACTGTTTATTTAGTGGTGGTGGTGATGTAAGTCACCATTCATCCTATCTGATAAGAGTGCTGTGGCTATAGGCAAGCAGTGAAGCAATCAAGTATGCAGCACTAGAAGATTGTAGTTTCAATCCGTATACAGGTGGCTCATGCCCAGTGGTCTCTTCCCATTTGGACTGAGCCACGAATGTGATACTGCAGCTCTCTGAGTAGCTGAGCAGCCCTCTTTAGGAGTCTGGTGGAGGATACACATTTTTCTGGAGTGGTCAAAGTAATGGAAAACATCAGAAATCACGTGTAGGCTCGCAAATCAGAAATCACATTGCCTGCCAATTACCCTCTCCTCCAAAAACCATCAACAACAAAAACTTTTCAGGTACATGACAGATGCACCAGTAATAAACAAACCTTCCTGCATATAAAAAATCTGTCTTTCTGTTTTAATGACTGCAAATTTACACAGTAAAGTGGAAAGTAGGTTATTTCATGTCATTTTGACCAGCAAAAACCCCACAATACAAGACTTCCTTCAACTTTTGACAGCATATACATAGCTGTTCAATTATTAAGGTGAAGGCAATCCAAAATCTTAGATTCTTCCAAGTGATTCAAGTTTGTTGAATTTTACAATTCATTTTTGTTCATTCTTGCCAAAATTGAAACAAACACTCAGAACTTATCAGTTTACTGGCCTAAAAGAATTTATTGCTCAATTTTACTTTACTTTACTTACCTACACGTAGTGGTAGGCCGCCACTGTAGATTACATTTGTTTCTAGATTAAGTTAAAGCTAACCACCCTTCATGTAGATCGTCGGAAGTGCATATCTTTAGAATATAAATGACTTCATTAAGGAGGTCTTTACTAACATTGTTGCTGTCTCAGATAAGACAGAGACACGGAGCTGTCTGAACTAATGTTGTATAATACATTGAGGCTTTACACCACTTTGATGCAGTACATCCTACCACTTACATATTGCAGTCTCTCAATCAAAGCCCCATGATGAGCAGTGGGCCCGACATTGAAACTACCCTAAATTAACAGAAAATCCACCAAACTGGCTAACTAATAAATAAAGGGCACCTGGGGTGTCTAAGGGCAGAGCCCCTCAATTTAGGCTCAGGCTCAATCGCCCAGTAGGACCGCCTCTCACGGACCATGGAAAGAATCTGCCATAAATATGTCCACATGTTCTCAATGAGAACAGATAGGCCTACAACCCATGATCCTAGCGAAATGACCGACAAGCTTACATATCGCACGAGCTCCTACCCACTTTACCACGCTGCTCTAACTGCTATTAATGGAAGCTTGAAATCGTGGTGATAGGACTACGGTCTCGAGGTAATATTTACACCGTTAGATACCGGCAATTTCTTACAGACCTCTCATGATCAGTTTTCAATAGTTTATCCAAATGGTTACATGCCCCTGTAAAAAGTGCGTCAATTTTATCGAAACATGATTTAAAGTAGGATGCTGTATTCTCTGATATGTAGACGAAACTCCTTTTCGTGGTTTGTGTAGTATAAGAACCACGTGCTACGAAGTGATGCAGGGAAACAATAGCACTTACAATGTACATGTAGAAGATTTCTAATTGATTAAGTACCGGTGATGCAAATCTATTTGCTACCAACTATGGTCTACTTACTTGGACAATCAATGGTCTGTCCTCTGGGCAACTTGCCAGTGCGTCCCGTCTGTACTGGGCATCCCTTATAAATACCCCTGCATGCCACATTGGAGTGTATCCGAGGTGTGCTCCCATCTTTCGACATAGCATTCGGAAGGCAAGCTCGGACTGTTCCACCATTGGAGCAACCACATAGATCGATTTCTTTACAATATTTTCGTAGAAATCGGAATCAGCTGCACGCGGCGACATCGTTCCGAGTATCGTTCCCTTTGACAAGGAACTTTTAAAGTTAAATAGGTAGAACTGCCGGCTGCAATCATAAATGTGACAACACGACAGCCATTTGTATATACAACTTGAAATGATGATGTAATTTGCACGAAACTTGTGCTCTATCTGACGGCCAATGCGTCTGCGCAAGACTTGCTGAAGCGTCATCTGTGGAGTTCCACTTGTGCACATCACAGAGTATGCTGATTGCGGTTAGACACATTTTCTATTTTTCTGGTGTTTTTTCTACAAATCTTTTTATGTGTTTCCAGCAGAACAAGTGTATTGAGACGAAGTGGAGCACAACATGGTGTATTTAATGACACTTTAGGCCTTTAACTTGTTTTGGTCCACCCGTGCAATGTCACTCTTAGGCTTTATTCCGACATCTAGTAGAATTACCATAAGGTTATCAGTCAGCGTTTTAGTAGATTTCTTCTGTCCTCTTATCTAACTAGTACAAGCTGCCCATAATTCCTCTTTCATCAGTGCAGTGCAACTGCTACATACAAATTTCGCACATAATGAAGACTGGACAGTTTTCCGCAGAATACCTCACGATCCCTGCTAGCACTTAGTGTGCCTCAACAGAGTAGCTGAAAATCAGCCTCAATCTAAATGATGAATGATTTGTTAATTAACCCTGATCAAATTTTATCTTCAATTTCTAGAGCACTCCTTACGAATAAGCCAGAACAAGTATTTTTTAGAAACAGTTGATCTGAGCTAATATATCTGGCCAGAATCTAACCAGACTTTATTAGGGCTGTAACATTTCTTTGCACAAAGACCTGACTAAGTCAGTTTTAAAAAGAACACTAGAGAAATGGAATATATGTCACCACCTTGCAATGAATCCATGATCTACGCTTTCATGGCGTGTGCTCTACCAACTGAGATGGGTGACCTCTGATGTTAACATACTCTATTTCTCTGGTCACCACTTAAGCTCTCAATCACCCACCGGTGTACATCGACATCCAGCTCAACTCAGTTGGAGACCAGCCTCTATGCGCCATGTGACTTGACCAAGGAAGGACTGACATCAGGCCTGTCAATCTGTCCCAAGCCCATTGAAAGTAGGAAGTACAATTATGTTTCTCTAGTGTTCTTGTCAAAACTGACATTTCAAATACTCTCTTCTCGATTATACCTAACGGAGTCTTGTAATAAGACGAACGTTGCCAAAACTGTAGTTTCCTTCCTGGCTTTTTACCAATAACTCAAAGATAATCTTGCGCATCTTTCAGATCATAATCAAAAAATGCTAGTGTAATCTAGATACACTAGGAGTAAACCGGTAATCTTGAAAATCATCTCATAATCTTATAAAATATCATTATCAATCCCATGTTGTCTATAATAATCTTGATTAGTCTGATTAATCTCGTAGAGGTTTTTCGTAATTGTTATTAAAGAAAGTGAGTGAGCAACGCAAAATCCGTATTGATCAGACGATATTTTCCTCTGCAATGTCAAGATATTGGTCATAATTACTAGATAAAAAACAGCGAAGAAAGAGAGAGTGCATAATTTTGTGTTGCACAGTCTGAAAATGTCTGTTCAAAAGAAATATAACAATAGGATTCACCTTTCTATATAATTTACAACGGGGTTACAAATAAAATAATGAATCATCACACTTACTTAGATAGGTTACCTTTTAATTTGACTAGCAATGCCAGGTAGGCAGAAACATTAATCATAATGAGACTTCTTACATATAACATATTGGTTTTGCTAGAACACCTATTTTAAACTTGACTTTTTTGGCTAGATCGAATGTATTTGTTTGGTTTCATTTGCTATTACACAGTATTGTATGAAGAAGTTTTATTGCGTTGAATAACGGATTTATATTGCCAAACGTTTGTGCCAGACACTGGTCACAGCCGTTGTCTGCAGTGAAGTTAAAACGGTTTTAGCTAAAATTGTGGTGGAAACGAGTGGACTGAAACACGCCGCAGAAAATAAACACCGACGTGAGAGACACGTTTTCTGTTACTCGTGTCATTGAGAAAACGCGTAAGTTTGTAAACGAGATGCATTTCTTTGGCCGTCTCTGCACAACTTACAAACTTTACAGTGTGCACATGCGCTTGCTCATTCTCTGCGTCATGGATTGGCTCATTCTTTGTCGTCATTTTTCTTAGGTATTTATCCTTTTATATTACGTCACTTCAAATTTAACTTTACAAAACGTACAAGAGATAACTGCATCTTCTATTTCACCTTTAAAAGCTGAAAGGGACATTTATCGAAATTTTGAAAGGGACATTTATTGAAATGCTACGGTTGCCTCACATTGTCAGGAAGTAATCATTCTTTTGCGTGTCGCACGCGTGCAACATTCAGTTGAAACATCAACTGAAGTGTAGGGTAGTAACCTCAGCATAGACGTTGAGGTGGTGACAACCGTTTGTCATATCTATATTTATTCTAATAAGCAGTAAGAGAGGTTTTCTGTTGCGATGCAGCTCGAGTGGGCCACTGAAAATAACATCCGGCCGCAGTTTTGCAATTTTGCGATACAGACTTTGCGATTCTGTATTACTGCTAAGTCAGATATTTAGTACAATTTCGAAGTAGGGTTAGTTGGCAGTGGGCAGTGTTTTACATTAGGAAAAAGCAATAATGAAAAGAAATAACGCAAAATGACGAAGCTGGTTTACCATGCGCAAATGCACGCAAACAGAATTTTAAAATAGAGAGGGCAACACTATTTCCCTTGACTTTCCTTCATAGAAATTAGACAGGATAAAATGAATTATGGCCTCTGTTTCTGATGTTATGGCCTACTTAATACAAGGAAGTCATCAAAGAACTATGAATAAAATTAGTAGTGTGTGCTTGTACGTTGGAGAAGATATTCTTTTTCATGTGAAAAATATTTTGCATGTGATATGTTCCCTGGGAGTGCGGAATGGGTTAAAATATTTGCGCCAAGAAGGTAGCCGATAACCCCACCACCACCACCCCCTTCCCCCCGGTCTGAGTTGTATACCTTTCCATATAAGAAGAAAGGCTGACGTCAGATGAATAGTGACCATGATCAGTTAATGAGAATACTGAGAAAGCGATGGGGAGGGATATATCTTTAAAAACACACGGCGTTGTATAAGGTTTGGTAAAAAAGCAAGATGAGATTAGTTTACCATGTCTACCAATGAATTTCCTACCACTGAAACGTGAAACACCTCCTCATATGTCATTAACAGTAAGAGTTAAGTCAAAAAGCTAGGTTGAGATGGACAAAGGGCTTAGGCTGACCTAATACAACTGGCTCCCAGGAACAGAGATTGCCATGTAGCAAAGTTATCTCCTGCCAAAACATACTAAGGATGGTCAATCAGGGACGAAGGAACAGAGGGCATAGGCATGACCCCCCAAAGATTTGCCAAATTTCATTGTGTCACATTCCCAGCAAAACCTGACAATGCTGTCATACAACTAGACATTTTAACATACTCCTAGAGCAACTCAAAGTAAACTCCTATCTCTCAAAAACACCAAATGGGGCTCTTAACACATAGAAACGATTTAATAGGCACAATTTTATTATTGACCGAGTCTAAATAGCTGCAACACTGGGGATTTCAAAGGCTGAAGTTCTGTTGCTAATCTGGCAAAAGGAAAAGTTATCCTACAGACGAGGTAATTAAGAAACTCAGAGTACACCAAACAGTTACAAACACGACGCAGGCACGATCAATTATTCAAGGGCAGAGACACTCTTGTTAAAACGAAAGTAATTTCCTTCCTAGAAAAGGACATTAAAGAACGTTGATATCCATGAAAATCATTTGTCGCTTAACATAAGACTGACTGTTTTGGACAAATCTGTACTATAAGCTAATAGCTTTAAATAATTCATGCAGATAAAGTAGATTACCTAAATCTCTATTGTAAATCATGATTTGATATGATATTTGTACACTCACGAAAACGTTACTTTCTAGAAAAGATGTTAAACATATTTGTCAATGGACGTTGTCTTTGTTTGACAAATCTTCCTCAATCGCCCTACGTTTTTCCATAGCTGTTTTGCAATGACAAAGTTCTTTGAGTAAGTGTTTTAGTACAAATAACAAATTTAAGCTAAATGATTTACAAAACGTGAAGTTGGTAGTAGTCACTAGAGTACATGACGTGCGAACGATAAAAATACGTAAATCATTGTCAGTACACTCAGTAGCTTAAAATTTGCGTCGAAGTTGGAATCAATCCTTTAAACAATACGACAACAGAGCAGCCTCTTCCCCCTTTACTGTTTTACAAGTTGTATACCCGTTCCCTTTTTAAAATCAATATATTCCTTCTTAGCTCCTTATCGTTTTCTTCTTAATGCCTGTCCGGGTGGTTTGATAAAAACATTATCATCAATCACGGGTTTGATCCCCGGTGGTGACATTTTCTATTTCTCTAGTGCTCTTTTCTAAAAAATAGCATTATTGTATATTCCTATGTTTTATAATGCTGGTTGCAGAGAAACGAGTGATGACATCTTTAACGTCTGTTATCATTTTTCCAACTTTACGAATTCTCCCTATCTGCTTCGTCCCTGCACAACTACCTGACTTCTGTTACCTTTTCTTGCATTTGTTTTCCTACTCCTTTGTCTCCATTAATTCTTTCTATCGTCGCAAGATGTTGAAATGGTTTTCGTATAATCACATCAATAATTAGTTTGACTCCACATAGTCTTAACTGTAATAACCTATAATCCATCCTGTGTTGTATCCCAAACTCGTTTCCTGTGTATAGCACTCACAGGGTTTTCTTTAAAGAGTTCTTCTGGTATAAAATAACATAAGTTTTGGAAAACCAGTATGTACTGCAGATTGTAAATGTGCCTAAAGACGCAATTGGCGGCCCGAAAAGCCGTTACTGATGTCAAGAAAGCCACTTAACTGATTTTGCTCCTATGAAGGTTTCTAGTTTTGAATTGTCCAGGGGCAATAAAGGGCATGAGATACACTCCCGACCTTCTGCTCCAGCAACTGCTTCTGCTCCTCCTCCTCCTCCTTATCATCAATAGTAGAAGAAGATGAAATTGAAGATATATTTATTTGTACATTTGAGATATGCACCTAATTATAACATAGCTTCGGCCTCAATTTTAAAGGAGTCTGTCTTTCACCGACATCCCCACGCAAAGCATTACAGGCCATTTATTATAAACAATCAATGAACTCTCGTAATAAGATGTACTCGCAGACATTGCTCGACACGTTTAATAAATTTGTTGTCAGTGAGTCTATACATGATATGGTGCTATAATGGCTCTAAATAAATCAATACAAGCATACAAAGGCCAGGCACAGAAAAGTTTGAAATAGGGGTTTAAACATAAAATGCAACGGGGCAAAGATTTCTTAAAAATTAGAACCAGGAAATACATTTATAACTTGCGGAGGGTGAGGTAACTTTTGTTGAATACCAAATTTCCTATGGTTTACCGGAAATAAGCATTCTCCAGCATAAATCACCTGAAACAATCAAGTGTCAAGGTTCAATTTTGTTCCATCATCATTAAGAGAATATCAGAAGAGCATGCCTTTGCTAACGCCAGCGGTGATGTGAGCAAGCATAGAGTAGGGAGGTATCATTGGGCGTCGTATGGTTACAAACACATTGTTTAAGATGCTACAGCATTTATACGAAGCATCTTCCCGCAGCAAAATAACTTTAACCAAATACGGCAAATAGGGTGACATACGTGAGATGAACAAGGCTACCCTAGTTGCATGAGGTTTTGCATGTCTGGCACTGGGCAACAACCTTAGACAACTGTCGACTCAAGCCTTCCATAATGCAATGGTATCTACTCTTTACGACAAGTATAAAGTTAAGGATAGAGGGAGAGAATAAACCAACTTCACTGTCGGACCTACCAAAATTTTCATTCTCTTCCACCTTCTCGAGAACAAGTACACTCAAATACATAATGAAAACAAAAATGATACTGATGAAATGATCTACTCTTTACGACATTTTTATTGCTAGGCATGCATTCAGATGCAAATTTAGTAGCCAAAACTTTTATTACCACACGATCTGAGCTTAATAAACAGCTTCGTCGTAGTTTGCTATCTTGTGTGTTGAAGGTTATCTGTCGAAGTCTTGGCCATTCCACATTTTGGGAGGAAGAAAAAGTAACAGTGATGACAACAAATTATAGCAAAAAGAACAAAAGCCACTGCA
>JAAAKM020000498.1:7041919-7088501 GCA_010016025.2 Alatinidae sp. Z8VKAUB7J3
CCATTCCACATTTTGGGAGGAAGAAAAAGTAACAGTGATGACAACAAATTATAGCAAAAAGAACAAAAGCCACTGCAAAGATCGAAACACCATTACAGCTTAATGTTATGCTTAAGCAGTATCAAGATGCTTTAGTTTTGAAAAGAACACTAGATAAATGGAAAATATATTTCACCACCGGGCAACAAACTCGTGACCCACGCTATCGCGACGGGTTCTCTACCAACTAAGGTAGGTGACCGCCGATGTTAAGGTACTCTATCTGTAGTCGCTGCATTAGCTACTATTCATCCACCGATGGACATCGACATCCAGGTTGACGCAATTGGAGACTAGCGTCTCTGCGCCATGTGACTTGACCATGGAAGGACGACCATCAATTAAAGATAACTTTATTCCTATGTATAACCTAGTGTCTATAAATGTCATCCTACGAGTTACCTTCGCATCAGTTTCACATCATTAATGCAGCTTGAGGCATACGTGCATAATAGTAGTCATAATGACTGCATCAGTAATCTTGCAGTTTTGCCTATCACTTTTACAAAAGGAAAACTTTTGAACAAGAAAATTACTATAGATAAATTTTCAATCGATCACAGAGTTGATGCTTAGTTTTGAAGAATTTTGTGAGAAGTAATTTTCTCTCGATATTGGTGACGAAACCGAGGGAATAAACTTTATCAATAACAATCAGTTATGCAAATCTCGCCAAAATCTCTCGTAGATTGACAATGTATTTGCTTGCGCGGAAATAGATAGTGAAATAATAGAAATATTGAAGTTTTTTAAGTTTAATCTCATTCTTGTATGTCAGCACTAGCGTCTTTTTCCCAATGAGTCCAGATAAAATTAGGCTTTGAGCCTTCGTCAGTGCCAGAGATATGTAAGTACTTAGCAGACACATAGCAATTAATATTTATTTCTCATGAGTGGTTCGAATACCTTCAGCTCCCTTGATGAAAAAAGCAAGCTATTGTGCCAATGCTCCACATTACAACTATATATATCTTACAAAGATAGAGCATTATCACAATAGGTTGCAATTTTGAGGCGCTAAAGGGGATTCCAACACACGATCACATGATTACTAAACCAACGCCTCAACTATTGAACCATAAGGTACAAAAGATGTATATATTTTGCATATGAATGTATGTTTGTATTTTATTTATTTCTCTTCGTAATTGATTCAACCTGACATGAAACTAAGCAAATAGGTTATGTCACTTATGTGGCATCCCACGGCTCTTTCTTGGGATAACGCGGCACACATCTTTGTATCCCTATCACCCCCTCCCCCGCCCACGAGGGATATCCTGGAAAAGTCACTGTTCGTCTTCCTCCAAAAACATCGTTACTGCCATAACTGGCGGACTTTCCGCCAGAACATCAAGACCAGAAGAATTTTCTTTGTCTTCCTTGAAGAAAAACAATGTTTTGAAATGACGATGTTGCCTACGTGCAGTGCCCTGTTGACAAGGTAAGAAATAATTGTCCGCTGTACAAAGCCACCGAGCTTGAAATTTCAAACACAGGTTTTGAAGCGATGGTCGGACATTAAACATCTCAAAGGTACTTTTCACGAAAACAACATGTGACCTTGGCTTATTTAGAGCACGAGATTTATGGTCACGCCTTTTCATGTATAGACCAAAGAGTCAAAGGGGAGCAGCAAGCACTATATGAATGTCCATGCGCATTTCCCTGCTCGGAAGGAATTGTAGTCCCACGGGATAACATTGAAGATCGCTTTAAAGACCAGGAGGTTTGCTTTGTTCATTCGCTAACTGACGACTTCTTGCCAAGAAGTTGGAGATTAAAGCTCTAACAAGCTAACTTTTAACGTTTTTATCTAACGTGATATTTTTAATCTTGGACTTGAGAGGTGTTAGTTGCTGGTTGTAAACACAAAGAAGAAGAAAAGTAATTCGTTACCATTCCTCTTTGCCGTTATGATAAATCTCCCGAAAGAGATGACATCCCGGCACTTATTTTGGTCGTCGATGGACAGCACGGTCACAGAGGAAGACAGTCTAGATAACTTAGAAAAGATGCCCATAAACGGCGGCAAAACGGTGGAGTCTAATCATGGCACCTTTGTGCGAGTCAACTCCCATTCTAGTACAACACGTAAAATATCCCAGCCACAAGATGTCGTCTTCACTGAAACGAGGGACCGGCTTCCGTTACCACCTTCACGAAGAAGACTTGTGGAGAAAGATGGACAAAGAAATGTAAGGTCGAAACACATTCCCAGGACAAGGTATTTTCAAGACATTTTCACTACAATGATAGACGCGAAGTGGCGATGGGTCATGGGATTCTGCATGGCTTCGTACATCCTATCGTGGTTGTTTTTCTCCGTTTTGTGGTATTTGATCCTCATTATTCATCGAGTTCGTCGAGACAAACAATGCCTTGTTGCTGTTAACGACTTTGCATCTTCATTTTTGTTATCAGTTGAAACACAACAGACTATTGGGTACGGAACTCGACAATTAAACAAGAACTGTGCCGAGGCCATTATTTTGCTCCTTATACAGTCAGTGGTCGGAGAATTAATAGAAGCAATAGTGTTAGGTTTGATATTTGCCAAACTGGCAAGACCTGGGAAAAGGGCAAGCACTATTGTTTTTTCCAAGAACGCTGTTATTTGCCAAAGAGATGGGCAATTGTGCTTCATGTTCCAGGCTTGTGATGCTAGGAAGAGGCAGTTACTCGAGGCTCATGTCAGACTGCATCTATTTAGACCCAAGCAAACTAAGGAAGGTAGGAGATTTCCGTATTTTCAAGAAAATCTCAAAGTAGGTTTTAACTGGACCGACGTTAATTCCGATAATGAGAGACTTTTCCTTCTTTTCCCCATCGCACTTGTCCATGTTATTGACGAAACAAGTCCATTTTACGATATGTCAGCTTCAGAGCTTCGTAAATCAGATTGGGAAGTAGTTGTGGTACTGGAAGGTGTGGTTGAAGCAACAGGATCAACAGCTCAGGCAAGAACTTCGTACTTTGCAGATGAAATTCTCTGGGGCCATGACTTTGTAGACACTGTTGACGAGGATGATTGGAACGATGACGAAGGCCTTAAATTCATGCTTTCAAAGATTGATGATGTTTATCCAACACCAACCCCACTGTGTTCGGCCAGAGACTTGTATTCAAGTCGACCACTGACACCACTTCAGTCTTCATCAGACCAGGATGAAAATTCTATTGCAAATGATATTGATCTAACATTGACATTAGGAGCTGAGCTGAACAAAAATGATCTTTTATAAGTTTTAATTAGATAAATTAATGAATTTTACCTTCAATTTTATTCAATTTTAAGGTCTATTTAGCTCACAGTATACCTGTTGTTATGAGTGCTAGTCAGTGTTGTTTTGTAAAAACTTTCCATTTTCATGTTGCCACGTGCAGGAGAGGAATACCTCATATCAACCCATTCATTTGATACACACCATGCATTTTAGGATATTACATTTTATATTAATATATATATATGTGCATGTTTATTGCATGTAACCATCTCTGTGTTATACATCAGACCAATAGACGTTAGCCAGGTTGTTGATAATAAATACAGAATCATGATACAGTTTTGAAATAGCACATAATCATAATTGACATTTTACTAAGTTTGATCAGAATTGCCATAGGCATTGTAGATACTAGGAGCGAATATCAGCAGAGTTGGTAGTTTAAGAGCAGCTGTAAAATTTCTCAACCTGATGAATATGGGAGGAATAGGGAGGAAAGTTTAATTCATCCCCATGAGAATCCAAGTACAAAATACAGAAACAGGACATCATGATGACCAATCTGCATTATTCATAGGTTACTGATGAAGTGGTTTATGACAGGTTACCTAATTTATACACAGGTATAAATATATATGATGAAGTTAGTTAAGTGAATTATTCTACAGGTAGCTTAATGAATATGTACTTTTATATTCATATACAGCTTTCTTTGTCATTCTTGCATTTCAATGACCTTTACTTAGATGTGTTTAATGACGTGTATAGTTTTAGTACCACTATGAGCTACCATTTTCTGTTACCAAAGATCTAAAGATAAGGTTAGTGTTTCTTGATAAGTTCTACTGTGTATGATATTGTAAGGTAGCTCTAAGATTTGACAGTGAAGTCATATGACCACCAAATATTTGATTATGGACAAGTCAATTCTGTTTATAACAATGAAAGTCACCTGTGTACTGCAACTTGATTAACATGAAGGTGTAGATAACCATTATTGTTGGTAAGGATCTAGTTGTCAAGGAAATACAAAAGTAGAAAGAGGCCATTTTTAAGGGTGCAAACCAGTTTAGAATTGAACTAGCATCTTATGTTTATAACCTTTCTGCACACAAACGAAGGCTGATGCTATCATAATAAAATTAGTACATAGTATATTCCAGGGTGTAGTGAACTCTCATGTCTGCAAGAGATTAATGTTCAGCATGAGGATAGTGATTTATTATCCGTTCTGTCAAAGGGAATGCTATGCTATGTAGTGTAGGACCACAGCCAAGTATTGGAAATGTTGCCTTAAAATATTTTGTGGAATAGGTCAGTTACTGGTATCACTGATTGTCAATAGTGAATGTCAATTATGATTATGAACCATGACCATAATTTTGGAAAATCTGACATAATTTGAAGTCATTAATTTGAAGATTGTATTTTGTCATCCAAGTCCACTTTAAATTCTGAAATTTTAGGAATTTTACCTTGCGTCCTTTTTATCTCCATAATATCTTATTATTTTATCTTCTGTACCTTTGTATATAGAGTATTGGTGACACATTACATGTCAGTTGTATATTTTTAAGACAGTTAAGTCAGTTGATGTAAGCTGTTTGTTGTGTTCTCTTTCAAGAGTGGGAGGATGAAATGAAAATGTAATGTGGACCTATTTATGATGCATCAGTACCTTTTCTTTTAAATATATATAGTGGATTTTAGTTGTTGAGCTGATAATATGTTAATGAATATTGAGAATAATATATTTTACATGAGATTTCATAACTTGTCTTCGTTATGTAGTTTAATAGTTTCTTTTTCTGATCATCATCAATATTTCAGACAAGAGTTTTTCAAGGGTAGCATTAGAAGGAAGTCAGTGTTGAAGCTGGCTCCCACTAGGTTGGGTGGGAATAAAATAGATTGCTTTTTAAAGGAGGGAGATGAATCTATTATTTGTGACTTCATTTTAAAGAGCAAACCCTTTAATAGGTTTGATTGTTTCACGAGCATAATGCTCTTCAATGAGCCTAAAGTATGTGTTGAGTGTTTGGATACAGTTTATTTCTTTGCAACTACAGAGAACTACTCCAAAATTGTCCAAAATCTGGTAAATGTGAAAACTAGGTAACTTGACCACTAGTGTAAATTGCAGTACCATAATTGTTCAATAGATTCAAGAGCTATCCTGATCAACCATGATTTAACAAATTAACTAACAAGGGGTGTTTATTGTTTGTGGACAGGTGCATATCTGTGACCAGTTGAATTACATAAAAGTGAATAAAACAGAGCAGCTGCTCAGAGGAGGGAAATGTAAGAAAGTAGAATTAGTGAGAAAGTTGTTGGGCCCCAACATAACAAGGCTATGTTTTGATGTATATCCCAGTGATTCTTTCAAATTTCTCAGTTAATGAGTGGTTGTCTTCACATAGATGGATGCCAACCTACCTTTGGCAAGATGTACTGTACAGTTATATATTTTTGTATTACTAGTACAGAAAATCCAGGGCTTCAGAAAATTTTGCCAGGGAAAGGTCTGACCCATTGTTTTCAGAAAATTCCATTAGCGTGTGTGCCATAAGCAAGATTGTTGGGCTTTGGTAAGGAATGGATGTAGGATCTGTTCTCATCAAGGACAGATTCTTTCCATTATATATGCAAGGTGCTCCTACTTGTTGGCTGAGCCTGCATCATGGCTTGCTTCACTGCTCATTAGCCTAAGTCAAGAGGGCTGCCCTTGGATGCCCCAGCTGCCCTTTATTTATCAGTTATCCTGTTTGGTGGTTTTCTGTTTATTTAGGGTAGTTTCAATGTTGGGGCCCATTGCTGATCAGGGGTCATTGATTGAGAGACTGCCATAAGCACACTGTAAGGGGGAATGAAGGCCCTGCTTAGGAACATTAGAAATCTGTACAGTGCAAGTTGTTAAACCATGGCACTCCAACTGCTCCTTGTTCATTTGTTAACCTCCTTCGTGATTTTGCTGTTTATTTGCGGCAGTATCAGTATCGGTACCATTACTCATCAGTAACTTTTGTGGGACATGAATCGTATCAAGGCATTTTCGTTGTAAATTTTATAACGAAAAATGGCTTTTGGCGTGCTTTGATGTTGAGGTTGATTCGCACGATATCTAACTACAAAAGCGAAGCATGCAAGATAAAATTTCGAACGGGATGGCTATCAAGATCCAACTCACTATACCCGATCTGGTGCTACTGCCGGTCCTTGTCGTATGTGTTTTGCTGATCGGTGATCATATTTTGGCTTCGTGTTAACTTTCTCAGTTTGGTTGGAGTACACACTTAAGGATGGACGTCCTCGGGGTTTTTCAAAAACAATTGTGAATAGCCAAAATTAGCCGTTTTTTACAAAAATTGCTATTGTTCGTGGCTTTCTTAAGGGGAGGCGCTACCTTTGACGCTTTCTCGGCCTTTTGGTAAGAAATGGATGTAGTATCTGTTCTCATTGATGACAGATGCTTTCCATAATCCGCGAGACGCGGTCCTACTGGGCAGTTAAGCCTGCTTTATGACTTGCTTCTCTGCCCGGTAGCCTAAATTGAGGGGCGTTGCCCTTGGACGCCCTAGCTGCCCTTTATTTATTGGTTAGCCTGTTTGGTGGTTTTTCTGTTTATTTAGGGTAGTTTCAGTGTCGGAACCACTGCTCATAAGGGGTTTTTGATTGCGGGACTGCTACCTTTGACACCCTCTACCGACGCCCGTGGACTTGAGTCCCGAGAACACGAGTAGACACCTGTTTTTCGTGCCGGGAAAGTGACTACAGTCTCTAACTCTACACAATTGCACTAAAATTAAACCATTTAATGATCAAGTGATCTCATCCACCTTACACCAGAATGTGTTTTATTTTGCTTCAACATTGGAAATCAGTGACACCAAAGTCATGCAATTCTCTACTCTCCTACCGCTAAACCTTTGGAATTTCAATTTACTTGCTAAAGATAGATAAAGCGTGTTTCAACAAAGAAGATTCTAACCATTCTCCGAATAAAAGTGTCTTTTCCATCGCCAAAATAATCACCCAGCTGTCTTCATATTTGATTTATAAGGCGTTACCTTCTAGAAGATTTAACAGCCAAAAGGAACCAATAATTTTACGTTTTGTCTGCTTTAATTCTTCTGATGGATTCTCCGTCCTGATAACAATTCATTGAATTACAAGATTTGTTTAATGCTATGAAACAGGAATGGCTATAGCGATGTTTATCGAGGAAAGCTAGGAACGGTAATGAGCTTTTCTATTTGAACAGACCGTGGTTGCTGACCTACCTTGAATTAATATGGACCCACAAGACTATTTTCAAAGCTAAGACCTTAAGCATTACCATGCCGATAATCAGAGATAGTTTTGCAATCTGACGTGAAATTGAATTACGGGAAAGGATTTTTCAACGTGGTTTGATTTTCGGGCATCGATGAAAAATAGATGAACATGGAAGGCTATCTTTAGCAAAGTTTTCATTGATCGGTACTGTTTGTGGTTACTAAGGGAACTGATTTACAGAATTAACATTATGGTTGTTGGTTTTGGGGGGTTAAGAGACAAAACATGACTTTGTTTTGCACGCAGAGCTAAGTTTTTCCTTGCAACACTTGTGGCAGACTCAGCTCTGTCTTAATTTTAACGTAGGGGAAGGGGGGAGTTGTCAAATTTTCATAAAATCAGTAGTACAAGTGGCACAAATAAAACAGTCATCGATAGTGATAATTTGGTAAGGAATACAGGCGTCACATAAAGGACTGCAATACCAGAAATATTGAGCTGAAGCCTCGTCTGATCATGAGGTTTTCCTGGCAAGATCAACCACCTTTGCGAAGCCAACCCTGATTACAAGTACTGCTGGCTACCAACTTCGAGAAATGTTTTCGGAAAATCTTATACTGATAGTCATGAATGATTCAGGTCCAAACACGATCTTGAAATATACATGTGGAAAGAGCACCGCAGTCCCTATAGTAACACACTCTGATAAAAATTTCTGAATATCATATTGAATTCCGAGATTTCAGAAACTTGATTGATTCACTAATTAAGAATAACAAAATAACATTCGAAGCGAAAAGCTCAATCAAGAAACAATAATTGCAATAGGGAAATTATAGAAAATATGTGTTTTTAAGAGTGGTAAGTTTTGCACTTAAAACCAGAGAGACTTCGGATTTAATGTCAACAAGATAACGTGGTTTCAATAATAAATAAAACAAGGGAATTAAATTCTCTAGAAAAATATAATAGCCCTGCAGATGAAGTGTAGGAAAGATATCTTTAATGAACATTTCTATGTAAGACTGTTCTCAAGGAGAAACACAATTTAAGTAGAGGCTATAACATTACTGTAGAGGTTAGGCCTAGAAAAGTGCGTGACAGACTTTTGGAATGGTTTCTAAATTGAAAAAACTATAGTAAATAACCCATTTCCTGATAAATATGAAACAACACGCATTTGCAAATGTGATCAACTGGCTCTCTTTGGTACCGACAAATGAAGGTGTTTTTTAAAGACTGCTGGACGATGTTTCTGACTGTTGTTGATGGATAGGTACCCCATTCGTCTCCTGACCACTACGCCCCTGGATCCATTTTACTCAATGTCATAGAGAACACCTCCTGGAGAAAGGAGAGACTCGGGGGATTTTTCTCGTCAAAGTTAAAACACGCAGATGAATTATAGGAAATCCATGTAATCGTCCAATCGGCTCATCGATATCCATGACATAACACTTTGTCATATTTTAAACTTTCCTTATTTAGACACTTACTGTGCTAACATTTCATCAGTGGATGTCAAGTTGCTATGCGACCGAATATATAAACAATGCAATTGGAAGGTCTTTTGTAAAGGGTTATTTCATCCAACGAAATTAGCACGGGTGGTCAGTTAAACGTTTTACCTT
Organism: Alatinidae sp. Z8VKAUB7J3; assembly: GCA_010016025.2. Taxonomy (NCBI): domain Eukaryota; kingdom Metazoa; phylum Cnidaria; class Cubozoa; order Carybdeida; family Alatinidae; species Alatinidae sp. Z8VKAUB7J3. The sequence goes on from JAAAKM020000498.1 coordinate 7,051,095, forward strand.
ATTTACTCAAACATAGTAGAACGAGAGACAGGATGCGAAGACTTGTCTATGCAACGATAAACTCCTACTCCCAAGAAATTACTGCTTTCCTTCATCATTACTTTTTAATATGAATGCGTTGTACGATATAAATGGAAATTTAGCTTGAATTTTTGTGAAATTATGTAATAAGTGCGTTGTTTTGAGAAAATATCAATTTTGTCGGTTTAGATAATAACGAGCATCGGATGTAGGAAGGAAAATCTAACAGTTCTCTTAAACTGCTAACAAGCAAAGTATGCTACATATCTCTTTACTGTTTATCTTTTTACGGTAAATCTCTTATCCGGTATGAGGCAACACTAAAGCCTGGTTCACATAAAAGTAAAAACCCGTCGCTAGGTTTGAGAGGAGCAAGCAAGGAGATCATTTTACTTTACTTTTGCTGATTCACATGCCAGATCCATTCTTTGAAAGCCCAAATAACAAAAACGGAGCATTTCACGTCAGAAACTCGTTGACGGGGATTTACATCCATCTTGCTGATTGTGACACTTCAGTCTACAGACTTCAAAAAATAATTATCACGCCCAGGATACAACCCGGGTGGTTCGGAGTGGGAGGAGACATATTCTCATCAGCAGGTAAGGGAGTAATGGTGCTAAAATAATGAAAATCGCCAGTTCATACTTATGCAAAAGTAGCACCATATTCGAGAATCAGAAAACTGTCGAGAACCTGTTTTCCCGCTGCGACCACCAACATCAGGTATCTGTCTACTGCATGATCTAAGACAAGTGATATGACATGTTTACGAAACCAGCCTTTACATGTATCCAACATTTTGAAAAGTTACTGATCATGAGAGTTAGATGGGTCCCAGATCTTTAGGCGCTTTCGGGGTAAAGCTTCGCTATGGCAATCTCACAATCAAAGACCCCTGATGAGCAGTGGGCCCGACATTGCAACTACCCTAAATAAACAGAAAACGCACTAAACAGGCTAACTAATAAATAAAGGGCAGCTGGGGCGTCCAAGGGCGACGCCCCTCAATTTGTGCTACCAGGCAGAAAAGCAAGCCACGAAACAGGCTCAACTGCCCAGTAAGACCGCCTCTCGCGGATTATGGAAAGCATCTGTCATCAATGACAACAGATATTACATCCATTCCTTGCCAAACGGCCAAGAAGCTTCGCTATGGCTCCCTTTGGTCTTTGACTCTGTAGCTAGGCAGTCTCTATGTGCTAAATTCTACTTATTGTTCTAAACTTACTGCTATTTTATTAGTTTAGAAAGTCACAATAAACTACATGAAAGTTCTGAAGATAATTCAGAAACAAGTTTGAAACTGGACGTTATCATCCTATCAACAACTAGTTAAGAGCTCCAAATTTTGGAGTATGCCTGATTAAACCGGGAAGCCCTCATCCGAAATAAGTTCAAAAGCGGGGGATTGCAGATATCTTAACTAACTCAAGAGACCCCATCAAACCCGAATGTGTCTAGCATACCTTGGAATCAAAGGAAAGAATAAAATGGGGGAAAGAGCCGACCTAACTCGTAAGATAACCTCTGATGTCCAATTACAGCATTACTGATTGTGAATGCAACTAAAAACCACCAGGCTTCGTTTTTTGGTTCGGCTGTGTTTTCGAAGAAGTAAATAACATCAGGTTGATAAACGCTCACAAATTTTGTCATATTCCTTACGTATTACTGCAGTTATAGGATCGGAAACTTCCACATGACAAATTTGTGAAAAATGCCAAGGTCTTTTACGCGTTGAAGAAAAAAGGATATCCAAATAGCGATGCTATTCTTACTCCTAGCAGAAGTAGGTGTTCTGCCCAGCATATTGTTTACCATAATGTGGACAGCAGTTTGGTAGCTCGTTTTCACGGGAATGTCCGAGTTTCGTTAGGGTCTTATCGAACCTGTGGTCGACTTCGTGATGCTAAGGATGTCTTTCAAAACTCGTGTGGTTACAAAATAAACTAATATCTACGAATTTGTCACTAAGCACATCCCTACGAACTAAAATCAACATTAGTAGTAGGTAAACGTCTTAACCAATCAAAGTGCGTAGCGAACATCACATGAGAAAACACCCCAGTAGCTTACATAACAAGTATTCCTAACGGAAAAGGAAATAGTTTAATTTGGCTTGCAAAAACCAATACAACTGTTATTCACGAAGCTATTTGAATATTTCCCAATGACTTAACACTGCAATTGGAAATAACGCAAACCCTGCAAGCCAAACTATTTCAACAGATTAGTGGGATCCCCTGCTGGCATATGACCAACCCTTATGCGTTTCATCTTAAGTTTAATAAAGGTTTGTTAACTAATACTTTTGAATTACAGTCAGCGGGCGTGTTTTGCCACGACACAGTTTCTAACAACCGTCACGTTATGTAATCATCGATAATGTTTATAACGGTGAACACATTCTGTCTATAGGCATTTTAAACTGGACGTATTACGGCAAATGCTACTGAAACCCTAATGCATCTGGTCTGTCACCGCATCAGTAGAACAACTTTCTCTTGTTGAAGTAGTAATAACTTTATAAATCAAAGAGTCGAGGTGGTTGCTGTCAACCGTCATGTTTTTTAGATATCAAGATCTTCAATTGCACAGTACTTATTTCTTAGTGCATTTGGCTTCGGTAATGACAGACATTGTCTGAACTCAATTTAATGGTAAACCAATCTTTGCTTATCAGTGGCGAGGTAGACTATAAAAAAATATTGATCATCACCACCATCGTCAACCGTCATGTTCTGTAAGTAGTAACCATTTCTTTTCCAGACTAAATTGTCACCGTTCTTAGTCCGGCATTTATTATATTTCTACATGTATTGCTTTTTCAATCTATACTACTCACGGGCAACGACTACATCAAATGCTACGCATCCGGTCTATCACCGCATTTGTCGATTCACTTTTCTTTATGCGAGGTAATCCACAATTTGAGAGTTAAAGAGTCGAACTTGTTATTAACAACCGTAATGTTGTCACAACATTGACACTGTCATTTGCACAGTATGCTACTTAATTTCGCAATACATGTTGCTCTGTGTTTTTTGATGTTGTGTTTGTTGCCTCCTTATGTTTCGGATAAGGGAGGGAGAAGGTTACACAATCCCGTCTTAAGACAATTTTTTTGAAAATCCTCTTATTGCGAAACACATTTTGGATTTTCGCCATCTAGACAAGAATTAACAATTGTAACAATTGAGAACACATTTTACAATCTATCACTTCAGCCTTCTCATATTTGTCTCAAACTTTCCCTCACAACTTTAGCCCAGAGATAAGCTTTCTACTTAGCTATTATCGTCATCGAAAAATAGCACTTCAGTGTTAGTTGTTCTAAAATAGCTATTACTCCAGAACATACGGGATTACAATATCCCATGCAATTAACGAGCATTTATGTTTTATACATTACAGGTCATGCACACTAGAATAATTTAATCCACAAAATTGGTTCTATTCAGTATCAGACTTTGTAACATCGGTTTCCAAAGGTTCCATAAATGTCTATTATCGGACAAGTGACACTTGCCAATTCCATCACTACCAAATATCGTTCTTTCAAGTTCAGTTCCCCGCGGCCTTTCAATGCGAACACGCCTGCTCCACATCAGACGAACATCTTCCTAAAATCCTTTAAGTATAAGGATTATGGCGAAACAAAGCCATTGACAGAAAACCCACCCGGAAACTAGCGTTTGGTACAAAAAGGTTTCTGTTAAAATCTTTTACGGAGCTGCCATTGGTTACAGGGATTTTAAAGGCTTATCATATCCATGTCAGATCAGCCATGCCCCCATGTATGATACAGATTTTATTGAAAGAATTTTATTAACTTGTATTACGTCTCCGGCAAGCTGATCAACCACCTTGCCTTCGCTGAACACTGTTCAAGTATGAGATTAGGTTTTTCACCTGCCCGTCTTTGAATATTGCATGGATTATTTTCTTTAACGATGACACTCAAACTGAGGAGAAAATCCCTTGAAAACTAGGAACACAAAACGCCGAGTGGCCTGGAAACCGCGACTCTAAGGGGGTCGGAAGGAGGCCGTGCATGTACCTGTAGGACCCTTAAAAGTAATTGTTTCATTAAGCATTATTTTAAATGTCCTAAAATAGAAAATATGCTTGAAATAAGGGTTCACAGCTTTATGGTTAGCTCTAACGTTATACTTTTGTCTGTCTTCTGTAAAGTATAAGAGACCTACAATAACGCGGCATTTTAAAAGGGAATGAATGGTTTAAGGATCGTCAAGACAAGATCGTACAGCATCCTACAGATCTCAGAGGGCCGCTCATGAGACCTTCAATCTTCCTTTTAGGGATCGCTTTCGAAACCAAAAGATTTGTTTTAGAGATCCTAGTAATGCATTCGTTGTTCGCCCTTGAATAACCTATTCTCGAAACCTTACACATGCCCTTATGGATTTGGTTTCTGAACCCTTGATTTTCCGGCATACTTACGATTTCTTTACTGGGATAATTAGACCTTCCTTTGACAGGTTTCCTGTGCTCCAACCTGCGCTGTTTTATGCTCAATGGTTTACGAACCTGCGTGTCCTCGCAGAGGGAGAGAACACAGTACTCTGAATTCGTAATATGAGTAAGATTTTACTAATCGTACATAAATTAAGACAGTTACAAAATTGATGTATACTGATCAATCGCGATCATTTTTGGTATAAGTAGTAAAGGCAAACTCTATTGAGGGTGGGGATGGGGGTGGTGGTGGGCATGCTCCTTCTTTAGGAATATCATGTCTTGCACATAAATTTCAATGAAGTCCATCGACTCTTACTACGATGTGTGCCTGAACATTGATATCCATACTAGGGTAAACACCAGGCGTCCTAATATATTAAGTTCACTTATACTTGCTTCTCTAAGCAAAGGTAACATTGGAGACGGATGTAAAGTCCCTCTATGAGATAAGAGAGATACGGTGATAAAACATGGAGATGCAAAACGCAGCGGTACCACACTTTGCATAAGACTATAACTTACAGGCAATAACATTTTGTAGTGAATGCCTCAATCGAGCTCAACAAACGCTGGAAGAATTAACTCCCTTTATGCTCTGAGAATATCAACAGCTTTGCGTTCTACTACAAATCGAGGATAAGGTAATTGTAGAACCAAAACGTCCTTTAGGCCACGTTTTGGTTGTTTCCCTCGTTCGTTTTGAGATACTCAATCATTATAAAAACCTTATTAGAAACCTTTCTACACCCTGTTCCTATTCTTAGGTACACAAAAGACGAAATTTTGCGATGAACCACTGTGCATTTAAAAGTTCTTTACTTGTACTTTATGAAAGTAATACTTAAGGAAACGAAATTTGATGGAGAGCTAATTAGGGCATCGATGTCAATAATGGCTACGTTACGTTTTGGTTCGTAAACAACCATGTTGACATTTAGTCTGTTGGTAGAAAGTGGGTTTGTTAAAATTATTGCTAATTTGATCAAATGTTACTGCTTATTTGTAGAGATTAATTAGCAACTTACGTTGAAATGATGGTCGAAAACATTTCGCTCCAATGGGTTTCTTCTAAAATGTCGTCGTTGCCGGCGATGGAAAGGCCTTGGGACGATGTGCATTCTCTACTAATGACTGCCTAGCTATCAGGCTAGCAAAACACACCATACTTAAGGGGATAACGGGGTGTATGGGGGTGTCGTATGATAATGAAAGAGAACATTGATATTGAAAGATTGGTTTACTATAACCGACACCATTGCGACATTGATAATAATGGGCCGGAAAACTACCCATATTCTCTATTGCAACCTCTTAAAACTTCAGGTTTCCCGGCTCGCTGACTAACTGCAGTTGTACAAGCTCAACTCCCCCAAAATTTAAATATCTAATTCAGGTAAATTAGCAATTTGCTAAGGCAACGATCGGAAATATTCCACGCGTATGTATTGGTTTCTTCTTTAATGACCACGATGTAGACACACAAATGTAATGCTGTGTCCCATGAAAACCGCATCAGCCAGTGACCGTTATAACAACGGTTCTCTCTAATGCAGTGGTTCTGAACCGGGGGGGGGGCGTGATCGCCATTGGGGAGGTTTGGAGGTTTTCAGGGGGGCACGAAACTTTGGCAAAAATTGCCCAAGTTTAGTATTTCGCCAAAACTTTGTTGTGTCATATTTGACCAAATTTTCCAGTGCTATCAAATCCTCCAATACATGGCAAAACAAAACAAAATCCAAGTGTTTCTGTAATTTGCTTATAGATTAGTTGTCTGATTACACGAGTTCGATTTAAAAAAGGAAAATACAGTCCATTGCAACAAGTGGACATTTAGAAGATAGATTTGGAAGATTAGATCCTGTGCATTCTCAGTACTTTACTCCATCTATGAATATAACTAAAACAAAGGATTACAAATCCAGCACGTTTTGGTGCTATTTGGGGGATCACGGGGCTGATGAAGAACGGCGGGGGGGGGGGGGGGGGGAGTTTGTGGCAAAAAAGGTTAAGAAAAACAACTTTAATAGGGAAAAATACGGTGGTTTCAGGGGCTGAAATTGGGAAAAAAAAAGGGGATAGCTATGGATTGGTTCATGATGGTAAACGATTGTGTGGTGATAGTAGAAAGCAATGGAGATGTCAACGCTGCAAGTAGTGGAGAGGTGATTTTGATTAGCAGGAGAAGGCAAGTATGATGGAAAAAGTAAAAGTGTGACGTCCACGGAGGTTGTCGTGAGCAATAGCAGTACGTTGGAAACCAGCAGCGACTAATAGTGTTCCAACACACGGACGAATGATAGTGATAAGTCGCCGTCGAAGCAGTCAAAAGTGAACTTCGATGTAATGATAATTTGCCACGGAAACTACATATTAATAAGTGCATATGTGACATGCCATTTGGTACAATATTTACCCTAAACTTTGGCCCTCTTTTCCAAAATTTCAAGAAGGTCCTGTACTTCTCTAACTAAGCTACGTCTTGAAGTCCTTATCTCATCATCGCCTTCCGCTAAAATTTGATCCAACGCCAGAAGTTGCCTTGTCAGCATTTCTTCAAGATAAACATATTCTTGATCCCCTACAAAAGTAGCGAAATAATGAATATTTTAAGATTTGAATAAATTAAATTAATAAGAAACGAACACTGTGCGAGCTGAACTATGAAAAGTTGGCCCATAACTCCCAACAGGTTCAAACAGGAATTAGACATTAGGTTATCAATTATGAAACTGTGGAAACTGTGCTTGGATTTTTCTCTAGATGAACGTCTTTGAAAATATTTAGTTATAGGAAATGACATCAAAGATGGGAATAACACTTTCTTAAAATTTAAGATGACTATTATATTGATGGATGATCATTAATATAATGTAAATGACAACGGAAAAAGGTTAATTTTCTTTAGTTGATTGATTTGTGGTCTGTGTACTACCATATTCGGCATTCAAATAATCCACGTTCAAATAATCTACTTCAAGTAGTTCAAAAAATCCACGTTCAAATAATCCACTTCATGTAATCCACGTTCAAATAATCCATGCTCAAATATTCGCGGATGCATCGCACAATAGTGTTTCTTAATCCCCTTTTATTTTCATCAACGTATATTGTTCCTCATTCAACCGTTAATACTTGTTTTATATATTCTTGTTCATACCACGCGGTATTCTCTGGTCAGTGAAAGAAAAAAAGCTTACGATCCACGAAGTACCATCCAAAAGGTTGCTCTCAAAATTTGACATGAATCATGCGCTCTGTTCTATACGAAACACCTTAGGATTAGAGCATTTGAAGTTGGTTAAAGTCCAAAGAACTAGGTACTCTGGAGTGCCGAATAAACGGGGGGGGGGGACTGAATAAACGGGGGGTCATAATGACGGTCCAAAGTTAATAAACAGGGGCTCCAAATAAGCGGGGCGCTGAATTCCAGTCTCAGTCAGTGAAAATTTTAAATAAGGATGACACACATGAGGATTAAAGTCGTACTAATTGACTAATTTGCAACTGCTTCAGGGTCAAATGATGCATGGGAAGTTATTCAAGTGTTTTCAGAGATCATTTACATTTTGAGTACTGGGAAAATTATACGGGGGTCCTAATAAGGAGCAGGTGGGTTTCTAAATTTCAAGAAATTAACAAGCGGGGCGGGGGGCGATTATTTGGCACTCGAAAGTATGTACGAAGCAAAACTTTGGAACGATTCGTTTTCTTGAAATTGACGTACCATTAGGAGATCACGGTAGACACTCGATAGAACGAAGTACGAGGGGGGGCTTTGAATATTTGGTTACATCGATAGTTTGTAATAGCGACAGTTACGCTATATAGGCTACTCTTACAATATAACAAGGGGATACGAATTTGTGCTTATTATCTCGTGATGTTTGATACATTGGAGGCTTCTAATGCGAAGAATCTACTGTACTTGAAACCACCGACCGTTACTTCAGGAGCATGTGGCCTAGTTTTCTAAGCGATTGCATTAAAATGCTCACCTCATGCAACGCTGGGCACGTCAAGCTAACATTTGTTTGTGTACCAATGTAACAACAACTGCGTAATGGCGGAACAACATAGTCCGTAAAGTAGAAATGGCTGTGAAACTGCTGTCGATATACTTAAATTTTTAGTCATTTCAGTATATGTTTAGTTTCACGATTAATCTAAATTTCTAATGAACGGGAATATGATTCACAAAATAAATGATCTCTACAGAAATGTCATATAATAACTGAAGTTTAACTCGTTTTTCGAAATTACTGGTTTCATAGTTCGTTAGCAGGGCCGGAAAAAGGGATTTCTTACAGTGTAAATATAAACACACAGTAATAAGCTGGGCAGTTGCACGCAGAAATATTCATCTTGGCCTTGGAAGCACATATACAAGGCTAAAGAAAAAAGCAAAGTCTAAGGACATGAGCAGAGACGAGATCAGAGACTGGGCAGGAATTGCATCTTAAAAGTATACGAATACAAATGCAGGGATCGAAACTTAACGGTCGCGTCTCTGCTATAAGGATAAGAAAGACGAAAAACAGAAGAAGACAGAGACGAAGAAGAAGAAGAAGAAGAAGAAGAATAGTAAGAAGAAAAAGAAGAAGAGCAGGAGGAAGAACAAGAAGAAGAAGAAGAAGAAGAAGAACAAGAAGAACAAGAAGAACAGGAAGAACAAGAAGAACAAGAACAAGAGGAACAACAAGAACAAGAACAAGAACAAGGAAAAAAAGGATGAGGATAAAGCAGATCAGGAATAAGCAGATTAATGAGAGGAAGACAAAGAAATGAAGACGGTATGGACGTGAAACAAGAAAAGGAGACACCGGCAGACGAGGAGAGAAATGAAAAGATATCAGGAATAGAAAAAAAGTAGTCAGATAAAGGAAATAAAAAAGACGGGAAAAGGCATACGAAGAGCGGAAGAAGAGAGAACGACGACAAGGAAAAAAAAGGAAATATGAGAAGAAGGCCAAAACGAAAATGAAGAACGGCAAGACCAAGTGGAAACAAAAAAAATTTAAAGCAATAGTTGAAGAATGGGAGGAAAGAGAACACATCTGAAAAGGAACCAAACTGGAACTAAAAAAGTGGAGCAGATCAGGTAGAGCAGAAAGAGTAAAGGTAACAAAAATTTTCTGGCACGATTTGAATTGTCAGGCGAATAACATGCTTTAGAATTTAAATTAGGTTGTTCTGAAGCTCGGTGAAACGAATCCAAACGTTATTAGTGAAATATAGTGAAATATAATTAGTGGGATACTCGAAGTGGCAGTGATGTTTTTGAAGCTATTGTAATTATTTTTAAAATATAATTAAATAAGGGTTGTAATGCCAGCGGGCTACACGTTCACGCTTACTCATTATCATCATCATAATAACTAGCATCATCATCGTCATCGTCATTGCCATAATCTTCGTTATCATTATCATCATCATAATTATCATCATCATTATCACCATCACTGTCATAATTATCATTATCATCATCATCATCATCATCATCATCATCATCATCGCCATCGTTATCATCATCATTGTCATAATCATAATAATTGTCATCATCATCAGCGCCATCATTATCATTATCATTATCATCATAACAATTAACATCATCATCATCCTCACCACCGTTATCATCATCACTGTCATTATCATAATTATTATCACCATCCTCGTCATTATCATGGCCATCATTATCATTATAACAAGTAACTACACCATCGTCATCCACAACATCATCATTATCATCATCATCAGCATCATCATCATCATCATCATCATCATCGTCGTTGTCATCATCATCTCTATCATAATCATACCATAGTCAATATGAATATCATCATAATCGTCATCATTACTATCATTATCATCATTATCATCATAATTGGCAACTTTACGACCGTTACCGCAATCATTATCATCATAATAATAACTAACATTATCATCATCGTCGTCGCTATAGCCATAATCTCGTTATCATTATCTTTATCAGCATCATAATCATACCATCATAGTTTTTTTAATATTATCATCATCATCATCATCATCATCATCGTCATTATCATCATCATCATCATCATCATCATCATTATCATCGTCATTATCATCATCACAGGATTATTGAGGAGGAGGTTTTGCTTACCGTGTTTGCCTGTGAATTTCAAAATATCCTCCTCCATCTCTTGAACTTTCTTCGCGATTGTTATTAACGCTGAAAACGACCCATCGCTTCTTTGCTCAAGTCTCTTTAAAATGGAAGGTATCCTGGAATCGTAGTCCTCTGCTTCTGGTAATTTCAAATGAGGGTCCGCAACCACACCAGGAAACGAACTCCTGCCGTCCGATGTTGGCATAATGACTACCGGTTGCGATGCAGACCCGGGTTTTGGTGTATCTTGAGGATGCATTTGTGATGAGCTATGAGTATAATGTCCTTCACTTTTCTTTCGTTGATTAGCGTTCGGTTGGCTCTCTGCCCGATGTAAGCTCTCCGGGGCACGGGATAGCTGAAAGTCACGGTAGCTTACACCACCCCCTCGATAACCTGTATGTGGTGCCTCGTTAGACATGTAAGTACACGATGACGTGGGGGTTTGGCTTGTTCCTGGGTCCGTCAACGTTGGTGGGTAACTGTGAGGTTGAATGTTGGGTTGTTCGTGTAATGAATGCCGTATCGAAGAACTGGGTTGGTTTTGTTGATAATAAAACTGTGGTTGGCTCAAAGGATGTTCAGGACTCGATGGGTAACTCCGTCGCGTACGAATATTGCTGCTGCGGTTGTCCGGGTAAAAGGATGGCGATGGGCGTTCGTAGCTGCTTGTTGGGAGTACAAATGAAGCAGATGACATTTGCTCCCGTCTCCCGCTATCACTGTCCCCGTATATGGTTGCAGTTTCAACTTGATTGGGCGCTGACTGCTGAATGTTGTACACTGCAGCTGGTTGATGGCCCTCAGGGTAGATGTTACTGTCTTTATAGGGGCCGTAACTGTCTATACTCCTTGTTATATGTATATGACCCGGCTGTCCACCAGTCACACTTGCATAACGACGAAGTGGCCTTTCCTGACAAGATCGATCGGTAGATTGGTTTTGAGGACCAAACTGGTTTTGTGGACCTACGTATTGGGAGGTTAGAGCGGCTTCACTTGCCGAGTTTAGGCGCGTCCTTTGGTTGTTGTTGTCAACATGATACACGTGGTGTTGATTTAATGCTGGTTGGCTGTTGTCTACTGACTGATACATATAGTTTAGCTGAGACGGATGGCCACGAGCGCCCGTTATATTAGAACCCCCCATGTAATTTGGTTGGGATGGATGGCCTAGAGTGTCTGGTCTATTCGAATGGCCAACGTAATTTGATTGGGCAGGATGATACTGAGAATCAGGAATATTCGAATTACCTACAGATATCGGCTGGGATGAATGAACTCGAGCATCAGGGATACTTGGTTTGCCAAACACATGAATCGGCGGCTGTGTTGGTTGGCTCCCATGCGATACGACAGGGTTCACTTGCTTAGAAGTCGAAGACTGACTGTAATTCTGTTGATTTCGAGTTAAAGAGCCTGAAAGCGTAGTTTGTGGCATCCTACTTGGATTTTGAGTAAATTTAGTTTTGTATCCTACTTGGTTACTGGAGTCTCCTGGAATATTAACTACGTCTGGTGAAATTCGCAAAGAGCCCTGGCTTTGCCAAGATTGATTTCCCAGAGGCTTGTTACGTGACGAGGATGACGATGGCCCATACTGCTGTAGAAAGTTTGCATTGTAATGTACGTCACTGCCTTGTGAGAGCGTTCTCTGATGTCCATAGTCTCCTGGTGAAGCATTGGGCGAATAACGCACAGGTTGTGCCTTCCTTACGGTTCCGCAAAACATAGCGCTTGGCTGTACTTTGTGGTAATCACTATCGTCTGCTGGCGTGAACCGAGTTGGTTGAACGTTTACTGGCTCAGCATGGGGCATACTATTTCGGCTCTGTAAAGGCCGATGCAGTGGACTCGATGTCGATACGGGAGGAAGCTGACTTGCACTCGTGGAACTTCTTAAGCCTTCTTGATATTTTTCTGGTGGTGGTGGGAGTGGGATTGCCGCACTACTTACAACAACAGCCTCCTGTCTTTGAAGAAAGGCCTGCTTTTTATCAATACTTCCAGTTTTGAACCTCTCATGTGCAGCACGTGAGCTGGCGCTCGCTGCCCTTGCTTTGTCCTTTGTTAAGAAAAACGAGCTTCCGTCGACTGTATTGCTCCGATGCAAGCGTCTTCTATTTGGTGAAATTTTGGACGGTAGACTTCCAATACCAGAATCGACTGAACTACGACCGTCATCTTTAACAGTTTCGCTTTGGGGGACCCCGGTTTCTGGATTTGCTGCAAATGCACTTACAATTTTCTCTTTCAGCTGCTCAGTTTTCACAAAAATAGATCCGCTGTCATCAGAACTTGGCTCCCTTCTAGTCCCGGAGGCATTCTCGTCTCGATTTCCTTCGGCAGCATTAAAATTACCTAAGTTACTGAACGATGTCAAAATTGACTGTGGTAGTTCTCCCTCATTGTTAACTCCTTGCAAGTTTTGCCCCATAGAGCCAACACCCGAGGATGTGTTATACTGTGATTGGTTTGAGAATGCAGGCACAGAAGTCTGGAATCTGAAGGGTGGATTTCTTTCCCTTGACTGACCTGCAGTTGCAACAGGATAAAACGAACGGGCAGGCCAATATTGACCCGAAAAGTCTCCTCTTATGTCTCTGTCAAACCCTGTCTGGTTCTGAAGCAGTGGTGGGTGATTTTTATATACTTGGGTACCAGGGTTGTACCCTTGGCTATCACCTGAGTAGAGAGAAGGTCGAACTTCGTAGCGATTTTGGAGAGGATACTGCTCCACAGAAGTCGGTCGGTTCAAAGATACTTGAGGAGCAACAGCGCCACTATTGGCGGGGTTTATGAAACGTCCACTTGTAGGAAGAGAAGAGTAATATGTTTCTGGGCAAAAATTTGGTCTTGAAACGTAAGAACCTCCCTGGACTGCGTGCTGATTAATTTCAAAAGTATTGCTTGTCCTATTTACAGTCGATGGTACATTCGGCGAGTTTTGGACATTATAAACGTACGGAGAGTAAGCATTATCTGTAGTTCTTCCTAAAGTAAGTTGCCCGGATTCGGTACTCCACGGACATTTCTGTAATGGTAATGTTGATCTGTCAATCGACTCGCCGTTTGGAATAGGATAATATCCTTGGCTTGCTGTAACTGAGATGGAAGTATTGACGTTGCTTTGGCTTTGAACTTGCAACGGGTACGACTGAGAAAGAACAGGATGTCTTACACTCGAAATATAAGCGTTGTAAGTATTTTCCTGACCTGCAAAATTATGAGCAGTATACGGAAGTTTGTGAGTTAGCAGGTTAACACTCCGTTGTTCTGGGCTCGGTGTTTGATTGACTTGCCCATCTAAATATCTAGACGGAAAATGCTGTGTATCCCTTCCTGGGTATATTCCGTGACTACTAAATGAAAATCCATCATTGGTTGAATTCAGAAGTTCACGATTTGCTGGTAAAAGAGATAAACCGTCTCCTTGTTGTAAAGAAGGCGCTTGTTGGGGTGTAAGAAAGGTCGGTACGTTTCGTTTAGAACTTTCCGTGATACGACTTTCACCATTAGTACCATGGGAAATCGATTCTGTTATTCGTTCATTGACAGACAACACCAACTGGTTATTATTCCCAGCGCAATGAACAGATGATGTTGGTTCCCTCAATAAAGTACAGTTTAAGTGTTCGTTATTGGTTCTATTGTTGATATTGTATACATCCGCAGTGTACGGAGTGGAGCTTTTATCAGCAAATTGATGAGTTTGATCTGGTCTTTGTGAAGAAAGATTCTGCCATTCATTGCCTGGAATACCCGGGTGGCCGTTGCTTATTCCTTGACCATGAGAAACATATTGATCAGAAGATATCAGTTGAGGATGGTTTTGTCCACTCACTGACTCATAATTAGATAGAGGACAATACTTCCTTCCGTAACCACCATTAACGTTTCCTACGCCTTTGAAACCGACTGTAGGTAAAACGTCGAATTGATACGATGTACTGGAATGAGCGAAATCACCGCTGATTTCTCGCGACTGTCCGCTGCTACTCGAAGCGCCTAGAATTGACGTACTTTGCATCTGTTTGTCTGTGTTGTTAATCTCTTGTCTAAAACTTCGACTATGCTTTGCATGACCCGGAGAAATTTCAGCACATGAATAATTGATATGTTCTAAACCTCTCCAATGTTGTGGTTGACCCTCCATACGGAATTCGACTGTTTTCACTCAAGAACAATTGAATCTGGGATAACCTCACAATATCACATTGAACTTTGTTCTCCTGGTAACCTACGAACTGATAATGATTTCAAGAATTTTCTTCTGTTGCTATTACCACCAAAACTCCTACGGTATTGTTTGCTATCGTTAGGATTCAAGCGACGGAGACAAACGCTGACTGGTTTACTACCGAGAGGAAAATCAGGATTGAAGTAGCTGCCGTTTACGGCAAACGATACCAGTAACTGGGACATTGTACTCCATTACACAACCAAGTCATAATTCACCGCTTCTCTAGCGGAAAAGTCTGCGTGAGGAATGTAGGGAGTGCTTGGAAATCCTATAATTTATCAATACTACAACCATCGATGATTACATCGGCCAAATCCAGGCCATTTGATTTCCATATGAACGCACCAAGTTCCAACAGAACCTTAAAAAAACCAGAAAAGTTTCATTAGAAGTAGTTATATCAAAGTGTGGATGTTAGCATGGTACGCCCTACCTACATATGACTTTGCGACACATTTTTTGGCTATCCAAACGCAGCGTAGAAGCCAATTTCATGGGGCGGAAATTTGGGGTATATTATCTTAACAAGAGGGAAACGTTAAAACTCCATTATCAAAAATGTTGAGAAAACATCATACTTTCTATTAAAATAATTATGGAATAAGAAAGGAAGAGGGATTAAATTAAACAGAAGGAGAAAATTAGAAGGAGTTACAACTGCAGTGACTGCCTTTGCGATTCTTCTTCCTTTAACAAAATGGTACTTTATAATGGATAATAAATGCGCAGTGACGTCTCATTATTCAGTCAAAACGCTGTAGAGGGGCACTGCGCGTGCCATATCAAAACCACTACACTAAAAAATAATCGTACTATCAGATAAGGGAGGGGGTACGGCGGTTTAACATTGCCATAACCAAATCGCAGCAGTGGGAAAGTCGACTTTCAATTTCTCTTGGAATCATAAAACCCAAAACAGAAACGGCAAGTCTCCCCCTCCTTGATATAAGAATATCACTGATTTTCCACCTCTAGAAATAAAGTGTTTGGTTGTCACCGACGAAGAGGTAGGTTTTCAGAATGTTTTCTTGCAAGATCCAGCGCAAAGGTGACCCGGGCACTGAAGAGCATGTTATAACTGGATTACAAATTCAGTAAAATCTTTCAAACTCTCTCTACAGCAACCCTGTACATATTTTGTCGGCAGCCAACTAAAATAGCTAACGGTCGTCTCACCCTCAACCGTACATTATCTGTTACAAAGTAACCAACAAATTAGAATACTTTAAAGTTGGCGATGCTGTTAAATAAAAATCAAAGCACTTTTACCAATCCTAATACCAGTTAGTCAGCCGCGAGTTCGCTACTTTAGGTGACTAGTATAAACATTATATATCATAAACAGAGAGTAAGACATTGTAGACGAGCGCCATCTCAAATGTGACTTCCAAACATTAGCACTCCAATCTTCAACAACAGGTTCTAAAAATACAACAAGTAGTAACTATCTATTTTCGTAAAACACGGATCGGACTATTGTCCACTATGTGACACACTTTCATTTTTTTGTTCTAGACCGTGAATAAACAAGTTCCTTTAAAAAGGTATATTGTCATATTCCGTAAAATTGCCTATCTTCCCACTAAGAAAGCGAAAGTTATGTAAACCTTCACCTTCGCTCTAAATCCTAGAAGAGCCCGTCTGCATCATGTACGTCGCTTGTAAACAAACTCTGACTGCCCTGTATTTATTACTCCCACAAACAAACAACGGTGCATCTTTTACCCTTTTCTTCGAAATTGGCATTAGCAGATTCTGATTAATTTGAACTTCAAAGCGTATTTACGACAGCTTGCACAACAAAATGAAACCGCCTTTAATATGGCGGACCCGCCCCTTTCGATATTATGCCCGCCAAAGGGGTGTGACTTAGACACAAGATAAATTACTCTCTGTTTTTACTCCAAGTTGTAGTAAACATTACGCCTCGGTATAAACAACATCATATGAGTCCGCTCTTCAGTTACAATGGATCTGAGATTTGACAACATCAATATTAATAAAATTCCCTTTTTCTCAGGAAAATACATCGATTGCTAAAACAAGCAATTTATAGTGTAACAGACAGTTGTAAGGAAATCCGTTGACAGGACAGTTATAAGGATTTCCGTTAAATAGAAGTAACAAATGCCAAACACAAAAGTATCTACTAATAACTTATAGGCTTTCGTGAATTTCTCACGATGTGCAGTAAAAAGATGGGTTGGAGTTAGGGCGAGTGGGGGTGGGGTGAGGTATTTAATTCTTTGTGCTGACCTGATTACTACTTTTCAATAAAACGGAAACTACTTAATAAAAACGTAGTTTCTGGTCATTGTACTTCAAATGTCTTTCATTTTAAATCAAAAGCAACGATAATATGTTGTCAAACCTGAAGCTTAGTTAAATGTTACTCACGTCATTACAATCCTATAATTATTTTCTTTTGTACATGAAGCAATGTGTCAGGTGTCTGGAGGGAGGAAAAAAGCAACGTGTGAGTACAAGTGTTTGGAGGGTGCAGAAGAAGCAATGTGTGAGTGCACAGATGTTTGGAGGGAGGAGGAGAAGCAAGGCGTAAGTACATAGGTGTTTAGAGGAGAAACGAAAAGTGTGGGAAGAAGCAATTTATGAGTACACAGGTGATTGAAGTAGGGGGGGGGGGAGGAGACCCAACGCGTGAGTACACAGCTGTTGGGAGTGTAGGGGAAGATGCAGTTGGCGGTGGTAAAGGTATTTTAAGAGGAGAGGGGTTGAAAAAGAAGAGACCTTGGGCCCACTATGACACAGTACAATTATCATCACACTGTCATTTTCAGAAAGTACTGACACTAAATACTGACCTGGAACGTTATACTGTACAGCAGCAAAGGCACCCTATTGCAAAGACCGGTTAACGATTTTACCCGGCATACATTTCTTTTGATCTCTTAACATCTTTCCGCAGAATACGTCACAGTTATTGTAAGCTGTTCGACAACAGAAAATATTAAACAGCTTACAATAACAGTGCCGTATTCTCCCAACTAAATGGCACGGTGTCACGAGAACCCCTCGTTACGACGAAGGCGGAAAAAGCGAGAGAGGCAGCCCTCATCAAATAAAGTTTTACCTACTGAGGAGCTTCCTTAGGTTCAAATATTGAATATTGGGTTAATGTACACAAACTTCTAAGATACACAGATGATAAGTATTGTGAGCCTAATGCAGTTTGAGTACAGTAACTAATATCTTTGTAACCTAGGCATTTGAGTCCATTAATCTCACACTCAATATTCGTACCGCACTATATCATAATGGCAGAAGAGACTTTGGCTAAAATAAATTTTTTGTCGGCATTCCTAACACAAAACCTATAAAATAGCACACTAGATCAATTCGAAGATGTACAACTTATACACGTACATCGTGTCAAAGGTGAACGATAACGTTTATCACCCTAAAGATACGTTATTAGTAGAAATACGTTATAAATAGAAATACATCATCAGTAAAAGTACGTAATCAGCAACTATATGTAACTAGTAAGAATACTGATTCACGGAGAATATATTATTTGTAGAAATCCGTTATTAGTACAAATACACTAACAATAAAATACTGCATCACGTAACTCCGTTATCAACAAAAATATGATAATAGTAAAATTGCATTATCAGGATTAGTATGTTATACATAGAAAGTACTTTATCGTTGAATATACGTTAACAGTTAAAAATTCGTTGTCAGCATATTCCGTGTAACCAGGTGTAGCATATACGAAATCCTTATTGCCTACGGAGGACAACGTACTACCGTATAAGTAGTTAAGTTAACGGTATGATGGGTAGCTCTGTACAATGTTTTATACGATAATCAATCGGGAACAAATGACAAAGTCATTACAAAATATTTAAAACTGACGTCAGAATAGGTTAGACATACTGAGAAATAACGTTTTCAGAATATGAAAAAGTTTTTAAAAGCTAAAATGGTCTGTACTATCTAAGTCATGTCTAAATTTATCGTAAAATTCCCTTTCAAAGTTCTGCTTAACCTTCTCCTCTGTTAAATATCATCACTTACCATAAGGTTACGCCTAACACCCCTAACGCTTCCATGAGTGTTGGTCAGTCTCGACGACGAAGACTGTTAAGCAACGAAAACAACAACTTGTTTAAGTCAGGTCTGGGTAGCGAGGAGTAATAAGCCGTGGGTATGAGAAGGATAACACTTTTTATGATTATTCATAAAGAAGTCATTTTTTCATGTCCACAAAGCAAAAAGTTGGCCAGTTTCCCTGATTCAAAGTAGTAGAGTTCCAATAGATTGGAGGGTTTTAAAATACCTCCAATTCCCCGGATCTTACTATTTTGCTATAAGTAATCAAAGGTGAGGCGATGGGGATATTCTTCTGGTCAGAATGTCTAATGCGCATGGCACGAGTAGAACATAATCACTGGCGTGTCGAGAGCCCACACTCATTTACAAAACAGGATTTGGTAGAAAATAAACAGACTTATCCTCAAGTTAGCCTAACAACTCAGATCAAATCAAGTCGAGTAGTAACCACTACCACAGCAAACAGACGTTTTTAGGTCTAGTCACGGAATCTCAGCTAGTTCTTCAAACTAAAAGCTTGCGGGCAATATGTCACATTTATCAAGACACAAGACGAATTATATTCAATCAATGACGCTTGAAACCATTGATACTTCAATGAGATGGAGTGCTGAAAGCTGGGTCCGTAATTTAAAGAAAGGCAAGGCTCGATAAAAGACGGCGAAGTATCGATTACTGTGTAGCACTGTAGATATGATGACAATTTTCAGCTCTCTTAAGACATCTTCGGTTGACACTAACAGTTATCTCTACATATTCACTTTTTAGAGAATTGTCGCCCAAACAAGGAAATGCACAGCACCATGCCACGAAGACGTCTATACGAGTGGTTCCCTTAGTGAGAGGTACCTGTCCTCGAGTGGGGTGTATAAATGAAATCTGGTGACAGGGTTTAGGTTATAGTTTTGTATTACTTGTGACAAACACTTTACTATTTTCAATTTGCAGCGTGCCAAACCCAAGCTCACGTTGAAAGATTAATTTTTATAAATGAGGTGCAAGAGGACGCTAAAGATGTCTTCAGGGAGCCAAGGGGTAGTGGCATTTAAAGTCTGCAAACCACTGGTCTATATACAAAGCACACCAAGCAATGGCGTCTTCCAGATAACAAAGAATGTCAGCTTAGGTCTGCTGATAATGTGCACTTACATCAACTTCCTTGGGCGTGTACCCACACAGCAGCTCTACTCTGCACTTGTATTTACAATCATAGCCACATAGAAAATTTAGACGTTAATGCAGTGACGCAAAGTATAGTAAATACCTTGATCAGAGATATCAAAACAAGACAGAGATCCGCACCCCTGGGTCTCATAATCCTAGGACCACGAACCACCTGCACTGACCACTCAGTTATGCTTCATCCAGGCGTTGAAGGGGTCGCTGCAGTGGTTGCAGTAGCTAAGAAGTATACCACCTTCCGGTCTTATGTGATGTACACTACATCTTTCGCGATATAATACGCTTTTTGTTAGTTTGACGACTGTAAAGATTTATGTATGATGATTATAAATTCTTAGCCTAGAGCATTTTATACTTCGGCGTAGGAAAGGAATTTGTATCTTCCCTCTCGTTGCAAGTGTTATGGTGTTGTTGGATAGGGAAGGTTAAAAGTCTTCCTCGAATACTATGATAAGATATAAATAACGAAAAGTATATTTCATTTGTAAAAACATATTTAACGTATAATCAAGGTGATGAGATTTGCCGACATCCAAAGCAATTACGCTTAGCAAAATTTACTAAAATCTGAAATCAACTTGTACATGGGTAATTAATATCTAACCATTATTATTATCATTATTATTACTACTATAATTATTTCAAATATAAAGATAAAACACTCCAGTATATCGAATCCTGCTGACCCATGTACCATGCCAGGAGAAAAAGGCGAGTAATGTTATCGCACTGTGAAGACTGACAATAAAGGCATTTAGTTTTAAAAAAATTTTTTTACGAAAAAATTAAGCTTGGTTCAAATTTAGTAGTTGTAGCAATTACGTTCAATGTCAAGAGATTATGAGTAAAAAATATTCATTGTCGGAGGCTCTCATATTCGTCACACTTACAGTACCACAAAAACCAGGCACATGCAATATGATAGCTACAAACTAAGTAAAAAGGTCATAAAAGAAACAAGGGATCAGAAAGAATCTAGGGTTATCAATTGTCTCACTTCTCAGGGTTTCATTGTAAAGGCCTTGATTAAGGATAGTTTAAGAGATCACTTAGACATGTGGCACAAAGCACTAAATGGACTTCCACGCAACATCTACAACTTCACTCGTCGTTATCTAAATAATACCTTATGGACTCTTACAAATATGAAGCTATGGAAGTAGCCCGAGAGCAATTTATCTTTTTCTTGTTTGAATCCTCAAACTCGGCAGCATGTCGTTTCATCTACGTCAAGGATGTTACAATTGGCGCCCTGGCTCAGAGCTTCACATAATAGCTACTTGTATTTATCCTGCAAGCAAAGATCTATCAGTTTACTGTGACGTTGCTGGTTCTCTCCCGCCCTTGATAATCTCTGGAAGTGTTTTTCGTCCTGACTTAATTATTTCATGAAATGATATTTTGTGCGTTGTGGAATTGACCATCGGCTTGGAGACCAAACTGACTTCAAATTTTGACCGGAAGGCAGAAAAACACTTCAGAAAAAGCTTCTGTGCTTAGAACTAAATAAAAAAAATATCAAGTAGGATTTACTAATCTAAGTACGAGTTCAACTGGTGGGATTTTCAACGATAATAAATCCTTATTTGATACGATCGACCATTTAAACTTAAAATTAAAGAGTACCTGATCAGAAAATTATTATTAACACGTATATCGTACCATGTAAATTCATTATGCCTGTATTTAGATTAATGAATTGCATTGGATGAAAGAAATAGACATTTGAAGTTTAAAAAAAATATTATTACAATTATTTTTCTCTCTCGATTCACTGTATTTCTTGCTGCGAGGGTTGTTCTTTAGATAATTGTAATTGTCGTTTACATATCTCCGGGTTCAATGTATACCGTAACAGCTTTGATATGCTTAAGCTTGATAATTAAACTCTGTATTGGTGTTGTGTCTAAATAAAGAATTGAGTTTTAAAAAATTATTATTATTATTGTTTGTAGTAGTATTTGTAGCAGCAGGGGTAGCAGTACTAGTATTAGTAGTAGCTGCAGGAGGTGCATCAGTAGTAATAGCAGCAGCAGCAGCAGTAGTAGTAGTAGTAGTAGTAGTAGTAGTAGTAGTAGTAGTAGTAGTAGTTGTAGTAGTTGTAGTAGTTGTAGTAGTATCAGCAGCAGCAGCAACAACAGCAGCAGCAGCAGCAGTAGCAGCAACAGCAACAGCAATAGCAGCAGTAGCAGCAGCAGTGGCAGAAGCAGTAGTTGCATAAGTAGAAGTAGCAGCTGCAGCAGCAGTAGTAGTAGTAGTAGTAGCAGTAGTAGAAGTAGTAGTAGTAGTAGTAGTAGTAGTAGTAGTAGTAGTAGTAGTAGTAGTATGCTTTAGCGGTATTTTGCGAGATTTTCTACTACGGTTTTTTGCAGAGAAATGACTTACGGTTCAAACTCTTACGGCATGCTATCGGCGTAATAATGCCGGATGGGCTGCAGTTGCGCATCGAATTCGTAAATCAGCGGCCTACCCGTTGCGAGTTTCAGTTTCATCACCTGCCGCTGTGTCAAACCGTCGAGCTGGCCCATTAACGCACGCAACACATTCTTATGGGAGACCACCAGCACGTTTTTGCCCTGCTCGACTTCAGGCCGGATGACATGCTGCCAGTAGGGATGCAACCGTCGGGCGGCCTGTTGCAGGCTTTCCCCGAGCGGCAACTCGGTTTTGTCGACATCGGCATAGCGGAGTTGATTCCCCGGATAGCGGGTATCGTCCAAATCCAGCATGGGCGGTTCGCCATCGTAGCGGATTTGCGTGCGCAATACCGGCCACACACCGAATTTACGCACCGCCGCCAGCCGTCCCATGCCTTCAAGCGCGCCGTAATGCCGTTCGTTCAGTCGCCAGCTGTAGCGTATCGGCACGGCGTCGATGCGCATTGTTTCGAGCACCGTTTTGGCCGTTTCACCGGCACGCTGCAAGGTCGACGCAAAACAGCAGTCGAAGACAAACCCGGCCTGGCGCAACAGATCGCCGGCGCGTTTGGCTTCCTGCTCGCCTTTCGGACTCAGCGCCACATCGCTCCAGCCGGTAAATACCTTGTCGCGGTTCCAGATACTCTGCCCGTGGCGCAGCAGCACCAGCCGCGTTGCAGCCTGCCGGGCCACCTTGTTTTGCGGCGAGACGCGCAGCACCATCAGCCGCGCTGCGCCTTTTGCGTTGCCGCCGCTTGCGCGGATTCCCGCCAGATACGCCGTAACGCATCCCACAATCCCGTGCGTAGCGTGGAAAGATACAGTGTGTTGTCGCTTAGGCCCTCGGTCAGACGGCGCTGCGCCTTGCCGAGATTATGATACGGCATGCTCATGAACAGATGATGGGTGGCGTGAAAGCGCAGCCCGACGGGCGCCCACAGCGGCGTAATCAGCGGGTTGCCGGGCACGTTGATCGAATCGAGATACTGTTGCGCGTGATCCATCGGTTTTTCGCCTGGATTACGGTACGCGTGCGCCGCGAGTGTACGCAGCGAATTCAGCATAAACACCATGACCGCGATCAGGTACCAGAGCACCAGTATGTCAAAAGGCAGTACGTCCAGCGCGACCAGCGTCACCACGGTCAATGCGAACAGAAAAGTCGCCAGTTCCTGTTGCCGCCAGTTATGGTCGTTGCGAATGGCGTTTTCCGGACGTTTGTAATTCATATCGATGGTCAGCGATGACGCACGTTCCCAGATGATTTTGCGCAACGGCGGAATCAGATAGGACAACGGCGTGAGCAACAGAAAGCGCGCGAACAGCAATAACGGTATCAACAGGGAAAACAGCACATAAGCGACCATTTCAACCGGCCTGCGCGTGGCGAACGGCAGGTATTCACCGTCTTCATGCGTACCGTACACATCGCGCCGGTGATGGTCGTTATGTACGCCGTCGTAAGTGAACGACGGGATCATGAACGGCACGCCGCATACGGCGTTCCACACCAGCCTGAAGGTTTTGAAGGTGCCTTTTTTCAAGTGCGCGAGTTCATGCACGAAAATCGCCGCACGGTACAGGGTCAGTACGGCAACCGTAAAAGCACCGATCTGCCACAATGAAAACAGCGGCGACATCAGCGCGGTGATAAACGCCGCCCAGCCGAGAAGGCCGTTGAACAGAAAATCCGCCCAGTATATCCACGGATTCGGCGTCATCAAATCGCTGACCAGGTTGTACGCCTCGCGTAATGGGAATACTGCTGTCCGTGCGTCCTCCGGTTGTGCGGCGGAATCAGTTTCAGCGGCTACAGTGGTTTCGGCGGTTTCGGCAGCCCCACCTGTCGCCGTTTCTAACGAAGGATTGGTGCCTATGGAGTCTTTGATGTCTTCAATGTCTTTCATGACCAGCAGGTTTTGATATGCGCGATGATCAATTGATTGATCTGCGCATCGGTTTCATTGACATGGCCCAGGTTGGGTACGGCGGGCCACCCCGCGTCGGTAAACGTTTTACCGGCAAACGATTGCGGCTGCGCATAACGCGGAATGACATGAAAATGCACGTCCGGGTCGACCATCATCAGCATCAGGTAATTGATTTTGTCGTACTGAAACGCCTGTGTCAGTGCACGTTCTATCTGATTGACCGCCACATGCATTTCGGCAAAACCAGCCGGGCTGAGTTGCGAAAACGCCGTTACCGGCTCGTGCGCGGCGAGCACCAGCGCGCCGAGCGTCGCCTGCGCCGGACGCAGCATCACACTCCAGTGTTGAAATGAATGAATAATCGTTTGCGGTGCGCCGAATTTGCGCATGGTGTCATTGAGTACAGCTGCCGTCATGCTCGCTCCTCGCAATTATTCTGAAAACAGCATGCCCGCCCGGGCCAGGTCTTCGATAAAATCGATTTCGCACCAGCGAAACCCTTTGACGGAGCATGAATTCACCAGATGTTGGCCGGCCAGTTTGTCTATGATGGATAAATACCAGGATTTCAATTCAGCCGGATGACGCAGCGCCTGTTCTATCGCCTCGCTGAAATATTGTGGCCCCTGGTCGCGCAAATAAGTCAATCCGATCGATTCGGCGTCGATTTCATGCGGCGGGACGATTTTACTGACCTGCTGAATCCATCCGTCGGCGGCGATCTGCACTTTCATATCGTCGGCGTCGTAACTGGATTTGAAATCCACGCTCAGTGTAATCGGGGCGGATGGCGATTTCAATACCCGATCGACCAGCGCCGGTTCGATAACGGTGTCGCCGTTGAGCAGCAGAAAATCGCCGTCCATGACATGGCGCGCCAGCCAGCAACTGGCCAAGTTGTCCGCTACTTCGTAGAAAGGATTGAATACGACACGGATGTTGGATTGCCCGGCGTACTGCGTGTTTAACAGCGTTTCGATCAGACCGACCTGAAACCCGGCGACAATCACGATTTCATGTACGCCGGCGGCAAACAGCGCATCGATTTGCCACGCCAGGACCGGCTTGTCGGCAACCGGCAACAGGCATTTCGGAGTATTTTCGGTCAGCGGTAACAGTCGCCGTCCCTGACCGGCGCTCAAAATAATGGCTTTGACGGCATTCACAAATTGATTTTTTTCCGATGGGTCATAAAACGGATGATTTTAACCCGAACACCCGTAAACTATTTGACTGTTTCGCGTTCATTCGCGATGAACGGTTAAAAAGACAAGCTGCTCATACTGCGCAAGCTGTCGACAATCCCGCCGAGCGCCTGTAAAAACGACTCAACTTCGGTCAAGGTATTGCTGTAGCCCAAACTTACGCGCACCGCGCAACGGGCCAGCAATGGGTCGACCTGCATCGCTTCGAGCACGTGACTTTGTCCGGGATTGACGCTCGAACACGCCGCGCCGCTGGCCACGGCGAAACCGGCTTTGTCGAGCTTGACCACCAGGGTATCGCCTTCTACATCGGGAATCGCGAAATAACTGGTGTTCGGTATTCGCTCGGCCTGATCGCCGAAAATAACCGCGCCCTGCTGCACCAATCCCTGTTCCAGACGTTCCCGCAGTCTGACGATATGCGGCATCGTCGCCGCCATACGCGCGGTCGCCAATTCGCAAGCCGCGCCGAAGCCGACGATTGCCGCGACGTTTTCGGTACCGGAACGCAGCCCGTTTTCATGCCCGCCACCGTAGATCAGCGGTTTGAGCAACAGCCGCTTGTCGACAATCAGCGCGGCAGCGCCTTTCGGCCCGTAGATCTTGTGCGCGGACAGTGTCATCGCATGCACATTCAGCGCATTAAAATCGACCGGGATTTTGCCCACACCCTGCACCGCGTCGGTATGCACATACGCGCCCTGCGCGCGCGCGCGGTCGGCGATGGCCGCCACATCCTGAATCACCCCGGTTTCATTATTCGCGAGCATTACCGACACCAGCGCGGGCAGTTGCGCCGCCATGGCCGCTTGCGCCGCAACGGTATCGACCTGACCGTGCGGGTTTACCGCAAGGCGTTGCATCGTCCAGGGTGCGGCGGTTTGTTGTGTCAGCGCCTGCGCCGGCTTGAGCACGCAAGGATGTTCGATCGCGCTAATGGCGATATGACCGGCTTTCAGACTATCCGCCGCGCCGCGAACAAACAGGTTGTTCGCTTCCGAACCGCCGCTGGTAAAAACCACCTGCACCGGTTGCACCCCGACCGCCGCGGCAACCTGTTCGCGCGCCGTATCAATCGCCTGCCGGGCGACCGTACCGTATCCATGACGGCTCGATGCGTTGCCGTATTGCTGTTGAAAATACGGTAACATAGCGTCCATCACTGCATCGTCCACCCGAGTGGTGGCGTTATGGTCAAAATAGCGCATTGTCATAGCATTCGTCTTAGAAAGAGATTAGTTGGTATTTCCGTCCGCCATTTTCTCGGTGGCGTCTATCATCATCCCCGCGACATTAAAGCCGGTCTGCTGTTCAATTTCCTGCATACCCGTCGGGCTCGTCACGTTAATTTCGGTCAGTTGTTCGCCGATCACATCCAGGCCGACCAGCATCAGCCCCTGTTTGACCAGTTCCGCGCCCAGGGTTTCGGCGATTACGGTATCCTGCTGTGACAGCGGCTGCGCAACGCCGGTTCCGCCGGTATTGAGATTGCCGCGGGTTTCGCCGGTCTTGGGGATGCGCGCGAGTGCATACGGCACCGGACGCCCCGCAATCAGCACGATCCGTTTGTCGCCTTGCGCGATTTCCGGAATATAGCGCTGCGCCATGATGGTGCGCGTACCGTAATGCGTCACGGTCTCGACAATGACATGGATGTTATGGTCGCTGTCGTGCACCCGGAAAATACCGGCCCCACCCATACCGTCGAGCGGTTTCAAAATAATGTCCTGATGTTGCCGCAGGAATTCGTAAATGAGTGATTCGTCGCGGGTCACCAGCGTGGGCGGAATGAATTGCGGAAATTTGGTGATTGCCAGTTTTTCGTTGAAATCCCGGATCGCGCGCGGACTGTTAATGATGCGCGCACCCTGCGCTTGCGCCAGTTCGAGCAGATAGGTGCTGTAGATATACTCCATATTGAACGGCGGGTCTTTGCGCATCAAAACCGCGTCAAAGTCCTGCAACGCCATGGCCTTTTTTTCACCGGCCTGGTACCAGCGTTCTCCCGGCGCGGCTTCGACATCCAGCGTCAACGCGCTGACCCGGCTGACCACCGCGTTATCGCACCAGATAATGTCTTCCTGGTGCATCGCATAGATTTGGTGGCCCCGCTTAACGGCTTCGCGCATCATAGCGTAGCTGGAATCCTTGCCGATTTTAATCGCTTCGAGCGGATCGAGTATAAATGCCAATTTCATGCGCAAACCCTGAATGTTGATGTCACCGCGATAGTCCGTTTAGTCGAGTATAGGCAATTTACTGCACGATTCACTGCGCCGTTTCCCGCAGTTCCTGTGCGGCGGCAAGCAGCGCCAGGCGCGCAATCACGCCATAGGTGTAATAGCGGATCGGCAGCAGATTCTGCGGTTTTACGCCGTTTGGCATCAAGCAATCGGAATCAAACGGCAGCGGCACAAAATGCATACCGGGCGCATTCAGGTTTTCATCCTTACCGCGTCCGGTGTGGACGCGATAAAACCCGCCGACGACATAATGATCGAGCAGGTAAATCACCGGCTCGGCTACGGCCTGGTTGATATTTTCAAAAGTATAGACGCCTTCCTGCACCAGCACATTGGTGACCGACAAACCTTCTTTCACCACCGCCATTTTATTGCGCTGCTTGCGGTTGAGCTGATAGACCTCATCGCCGTCCTTGACCGTCATGATGCCCATGCCATAGGTGCCGGAATCCGCTTTCACAATCACAAACGGGTCTTCCTTGACGCCGTACTCCCGGTATTTTTCACCGATCCTGGCCAGAATTTTATTGGTGGAACTGGCCACGCAGTCTTCACCTTTTTTTTCGCGGAAATTGATTTTTCCGCAGGACGTAAAATACGGATTGATCAACCAGGGGTCTATGTCGATCAAGCTGGCGAATTCCGCGGCAACGTCGTTATACGCCTTGAAATGCGCCGACTTGCGGCGTGACGACCAGCCCGCGTGCAACGGTGGGATAACGATCTGATCGAGATTTTTCAGCAAATCGGGCACGCCGTTGGACAGATCGTTATTCAACAATACCGCGCAGGGATCAAAATCCGCCACCGTAAGCTGGTTGTTTTCCCGGATGACCGGCTCCAGCGTAATCGATTGCCCGTCCGGCAAATCGAAAACCGTGGCGCGTTCAATTTCAGGCAGCAGCGATCCGATGCGCACATTCAGTCCGGCGTGTTGCATGATGGTCTGGAGCGTGGCGACATTTTGCAGATAGAATAGATTACGCGTGTGATTTTCCGGAATCAGCAACAAACTGTGCGCACTTGGACATATTTTTTCCACCGCGGCCATCACCGCCTGTACGCACAACGGAATAAATTCGGCGCTCAGGTTGTTGAATCCACCCGGAAACAGATTGGTATCGACAGGTGCCAGTTTGAATCCGCTGTTGCGCAGGTCGACCGAACAATAGAACGGCACGGTATGTTCCTGCCATTTGCCGCGAAACCAGTGCTCAATCACCGGCTTTGACGTATTAACACGATTTTCCAGCTCCAGAACCGGGCCTTGCAGAACAGGTAAATAGGGTGAGGGCATTACATAGGCTATTGATTTGTTAATGATATAACGGCGGGTTAGCGAAAACTACGGACAAGTACAACAGCACGGACGGCAACGAATGCGTCTATTTCAGTCTTTTCAGTATGGCAACCTGACGCTGACGCCAAGTATAGCATCAAGTGCGCGCGATTGTATTCGCGCGGTTATTGCAATAACGCGCCGGCTATTCAATAATAATTGGCGGCATGATGACTGGCCGGCCCACCTGTTTGCGCGATCATCTCGAAACCGCTGCAAAATCATTACAACGGCTCCGTCCCAGACGTCGTGACGCATACTGCCTGATCATCGGTAACGCGACGAATCGCCACGTCAATAACCGGCCTGTTTTCAATGATCGCGGTTCATTTCGGCACCGGTACCGGTGCCGGCGATTCAACTTCAAAAACAAACCATAAACCTTAAACCTTTATGACAGACGCTCTTCAACCCGTACTGATCCTGTTAGCGATTGCGGTCATTGCCGTGGTGATTTTTCGCCTGCTGCGCATGCCGCCGATGCTCGGCTATCTGCTCGCCGGCGTCATCATCGGCCCGCACGCATTGGGATGGATACCGGAAAATGAGGAAACACGCCACTTGGCCGAATTCGGCGTGGTCTTTTTAATGTTCAGCATCGGGTTGGAATTCAGTTTACCCAAGTTAATGGCCATGAAGCGCATCGTATTCGGTTTCGGCACGTCGCAAGTCGTCATCTGCATTCTTCTGGTCATGGCGATCACCTGGATGATAGGACTGGACTGGCGCGTCGGGTTTGTTATCGGCGGCGTGCTGGCGATGTCATCGACGGCGATCGTGATCAAAATGCTGTCCGAAAAACTGGAATTGAATACACCGCACGGGCGGCAGGTGATCGGCGTGCTGTTGTTTCAGGATCTGGCGGTCATTCCGTTGCTGATCATTATTCCGACGCTGGCCACAACATTTGACAGCGACATGACCAATTACGGCAACATGCTGGCTATCGCCGTCATCAAAGCGGTTGCCGTGCTGGCCTTGATCTTGCTGTTCGGACAGCGCCTGATGCGACCCTGGTTTCATCTGGTCGCGCATCAGAAATCGTCCGAACTGTTCGTGCTGAACGTGCTGCTGATCACCCTCGGCCTGGCCTGGCTGACGGAGATCGCCGGACTGTCGCTCGCGCTGGGCGCTTTTTTGGCCGGCATGCTGATTTCGGAAACCGAATACCGCTACCAGGTGGAAGACGATATCAAACCGTTTCGCGATATCCTGCTGGGATTGTTCTTTATCACCATCGGCATGCTGCTCGATATGCAAGTGGTGCTGGATAACTTTTTCTGGGTAATGGTAATTTTAATCGCGCTGATCGCGGTAAAAGTCGTGCTGATTTCCGGACTGTCGCGTCTGTTCGGCGCGGAAGGCACGGTTGCGGTCAAAAGCGGCATGCATCTGGCGCAAGGCGGCGAATTCGGTTTCGTTTTACTGGCGCTCGCCAGTGAAAGCAACCTGATCGACAACGCGCTGCTACAACCCATCCTCGCGGCCATGGTGCTTTCCATGCTTCTGGCGCCGTTCATCATCGAGTCCAGCGATCGGATCGCACAACGGTTTTCTACTGCGGAATGGATGCAGCGTGCTATGCAGATCACGTCGATCGCCACCCAGACCTTGGCGGAAAAGAATCATGTCATCATTTGCGGTTACGGTCGCAGCGGGCAAAACCTGTCGCGCATTTTGGAACAGGAATCCATCCCCTTCATTGCACTCGACCTGGATCCACAGCGTATTCATGAGGCCATCACCGCCGGTGAGTCAGTAGTGTACGGCGATGCGGCGCGCAAGGAAGTGTTGATTGCCGCCGGACTGATGCGCGCCGGCGTACTCGTGGTCAGCTACGCCGATACCGTGTCGGCACTGAAAATTCTCAATCTGGTGCGTTCGGTGCGTCCCGAACTCACCGTCGTAGTGCGTACGCGCGACGATTCCGATCTGGATTTGCTGAAGGAAGCCGGCGCCACGGAAGTTGTCGCTGAAATCCAGGAAGGCAGCCTGTTACTGGCTTCGCACGCGATGATGTTCATGAACGTACCGTCCGGCAGGATACTGCGGCGCCTGCGCCAGACACGTGAAGAACGTTACAGCCTGTTTCGCGGTTTTTATTTCGGTGTCACCGATGAGAGCAACGAAGGGCATGAAAAACTGCTGCCGCGCCTGCTAACCATTACCATCGATCCCGATACGAAAGCCGTCGATAAAACCCTCGGCGAACTCAATCTGGCCAGTTTGTCTGTAGAAGTGACCGCAGTACGGCGGCGCAACATTCGCGGTTTATTGCCGACTGAAGACACCCGCTTAGCGGTCGGCGACGTGATCGTACTGCGCGGCACGCAAGAAAATCTCGCGGCGGCGGAAATCCGCCTACTGCAGGGGTAGTCACTGAAATAGACAATCGAGGAGAGACTGACACTCGGGGCGTTTCTCGGTTATACGCCCTCTCAGCCATCTCTTGAAAACGGTTAAATTCATGACCGTTTTCGCATTACTGCAACCTGTCTTATCGCAAAAAACCCTACTGGTACCAGGTGATTTTTAAGGGTTTTTTCCGGTTTTATAACGACTCAGACATAGACAGTTTTGCTCTGGAAGTGTATAGTCTGCCTACCGCCCTTAGCGCTTTGATAAAGGGCAGGTGTCCGTTTATCTGCTCTAGGGATTCACACGCCCTGGAAGCTGAAAAAAATAACGGCAGACAAGAAAGCGTATGTTAAAAATAAACGCAACGTTTATACAATTATGGAGGGAGATATGATTAAAGCTGTTCAAGCAGTTGTTGGACTGGGATTGTTATGTTTTGCCGCTACGCAAACTGCAGTAGCTGCAACAGACATCTCTAAATTACCGCGTGTTAAACAAACACTGGTCGCGCCACCCGCAGTGCCTAAACACGACCAAGTCGTTAAAGGCGGCCCAAGAGTTGTTGAAGTACACATGGAAACCAAAGAAGTACTGATGGAAGTTGCACCTGGCGCAAAAGTTTGGGCACTGACATTTAACGGCAGTGTACCTGGCCCATTGATCGTTGTACACGAAGGCGATTATGTGGAACTGACACTGTCAAATCCTGCGGATAGCACATTGGCGCACAACGTGGATTTCCACTCTGCCACCGGCGCATTGGGTGGTGCAGGCCTGACACTGGTACAACCCGGTGAAGAGGTTGTTTTACGCTGGAAAGCCGTTAAACCCGGCGTATTCGTTTATCACTGCGCACCAGGCGGCACAATGATTCCTTTTCACGTCATTTCCGGTATGAGTGGCGCCATCATGGTTCTGCCGCGTGACGGCCTGAAAGATGAAAAAGGCAACCCATATCGTTACGACCGTGCATTCTACATCGGCGAACAGGATTACTATCTGCCGCAAGATGACAAAGGCAACTTCAAAGAATACGCTTCACCAGCTGCCGGCATGCACGAAATGCTTGAACTGGCTAAAGGTCTGGTTCCAACACACGTTGTATTCAACGGCGCTGTTGGCGCAATCACCGGTGACAACGCGTTGTCAGCAAAAGTTGGCGAAAAAGTACTGTTTGTCCATTCTTCAGCCAACCGTCAATCGTATCCTCACCTGATCGGTGGCCACGCTGATCTCTACTGGGTAGGCGGCTCATTCAGCGACACACCGCTGACAAGCCAAGAAACCTGGTTTATTCCTGCGGGTGCAGCGGTTGCAGCTGCTTACGAATTCCATCAACCCGGCCTGTACGTATACCTCAGTCATAACCTGATTGAAGCGGTATTACTCGGCGCCGCACTTCATATGAATGTTGAAGGCGAATGGGATGACGACATGATGACACAAGTCAGCGCACCTGCAAGCTTCAATGCAGACGCGGCAATGGATCACTAAGCGCTATATAATCGCGTATAGTATTGAAGTGATTTAAACGAAAACGGCCCCAACAAACGTTGGGGCCGTTTTTATTTGGGGTCGTTTTTACACGTTATATTTCTCCAGCGGAACTTCAATCCGCATGCACACATACGGCCTTTTTCCATTCAGACGATAGATACCCATGCCCATTAAGTCCCGTATCCGAACCATCCCGCACCACCCCCATCCGGGAATTCAGTTTCGCGACATCACCACTCTGTTGAAAGATCCTGTCGGATTGCGCACCACCATACAAGAAATTACCAAACGCTATCAATCGCACGCAATTACCAAGGTTGTCGGTATTGAATCGCGCGGTTTTATCATCGGCGCGCCGGTGGCGTATGCGCTGGAAGCCGGATTCGTACCGATTCGCAAGCAAAATAAACTGCCCGCGCAAACCATCGGACGTGACTATCAACTCGAATACGGCAGCGACCGTATCGAAATCCATGTCGATGCGATTCAACCCGGAGATCGCATATTGCTGGTCGACGACCTGATCGCAACGGGCGGCACCGCCGAAGCAGCGGTACGGTTGATACAGGAAATGGGCGGTGAAGTTTACGAATGCTGTTTTGTGATTGACCTGCCGGATGTCGGCGGCAGAGCGCGCCTGGAAAAAATGGGTTGCAAGGTATTCTCGTTATGCGAATTCGAAGGTGACTGATACGCTGAATTATCCGGTTTTGTTGCCGGATAACGCCGCAATCAGCTTATTGTGAATACCGCCAAACCCGCCATTACTCATAATCAACACATGATCGCCGGCAACGGCGGTTTTCGCCACGGCCGCGATTAATTCAGCCAAATCGGCATGGCATTGCGCCTTGTCGCCCAATGGCGCAAGTGCATTATGCGCCCAGCCGGCTTCCTGACTGTAACAAAACACCCAGTCCGCGTGTTCCAGACTGTCCGCCAGCGCATTCTTCCAGACACCCATTTTCATCGTGTTCGAGCGCGGTTCCAGCACCGCAATAATACGCGCCCGGCCGACATGATCGCGCAGGCCGTCGATGGTGGTGCGGATTGCCGTCGGATGATGCGCAAAATCATCATAAACGGTCACACCGTTAATCACACCGCGTTTTTCCAACCGGCGTTTGACGTTTTTGAATTCAGACAACGCGGCAATCGCAGTCGCGGCGGAAACGCCCGCATAGCGCGCTGCCGCAATTGCCGCCAGCGCGTTCATGCGGTTATGTTCGCCGAGCAAGTCCCACTGCAAGCTGCCCTGCGATTCACCATTAAACGTTATCGCAGTCCCACCGGCACACTGCTGCGCCTGCCAGCCCGGATTCACGCCAAATTGTTCGACCGGCGTCCAGCAGCCCTGTTTCAGTACCCCGCCTAGATTGGCGTCAATGCCATTGGCGACGATCAAACCGTCACTCGGAACAATGCGCACGAAATGATGAAATTGCCGTTCGATCGCTTCAAGATTCTGAAAAATATCGGCGTGATCGAATTCCAGATTGTTTAAAACAGCAACGCGCGGCCGATAATGTACGAATTTCGACCGTTTATCGAAAAAAGCCGTATCATATTCGTCGGCTTCGATGACAAAGAAAGGCGACAATGACGGGGACAACTCCTGTTTCAGCGACCCATTATCGGACGACGGCAAACCGATACGCGCCGAAACGGTAAAATTCTCCGCAATACCGCCAATTAAAAAACCCGGGTGCATACCGGCATATTCCAGTATCCAGGCCAGCATGGAACTGGTCGTGGTTTTACCGTGCGTACCGGCAACCGCAAACACCCAGCGATCGCGCAAGACATTTTCCGACAGCCACTGCGGCCCCGAAATATACGGCAGATTCCGGTTCAGAATAGCTTCCATGAGTGGATTGCCGCGTGTCACGACATTGCCGATGACAAAAATATCCGGCTCGAGTTTGATCTGATCTTCTGAAAATCCGGTAATCAGCTCAATTCCCTGGGATTCCAGTTGCGTACTCATCGGCGGATAGACGTTTTGATCGCAACCCGTGATGCGATGACCGGATTCCTTTGCAATCACGGCGATCCCCCCCATGAACGTACCGCAAATTCCCAGAATATGTATATGCATAATCAGCCTGTGATAAAAGTTTGTATAACGACGGACGAATCAACCGGTTCCAAGCACGCTACGGTTTGCGACTGTAATATTGTTCATATAACACTTGCGTGACGTCGCGCCGGAACAGACGGTTAAAATGAAAAATCAATACCAGTTTCAGAATTAACCCGATCCGTGAGACAAAATTACCCGTCCATTGCCGTGCGGAGTTGCATACGCCGCCGCCCAGCAATACGGTTCGGCCTGCCACCCGCATGCGCAGGCTCATTTCCACATCTTCCATTAACGGATACGCCGGAAAGCCGCCGATTTGCGGTAATGCCGCGACACGGAAAAACTGTCCCTGATCACCAAAGCCCGCACCGCCAAGCCCCGCGCGCGCATCGTTGAGCATTTCAATAACCAGCAGTTTAGCATTGGACGCCATGAATCGCTGCCCGACCGCACCGCCCACAACGCCCGGGTTCATTTCAAGGTGATGCAGGATACGCGCACTCACCGTACGATTGCACACGCAATCGGCGTGCACCACCAACACCACGTCGCACCGTGCCACGGCAACACCGGCTGCAATTTGTACGCCCCGCCCGGGCGCACTGACAACAATTTGGGCGCCCTGCTCCCGCGCAACGGCAACGGTACCGTCATTCGAGCCGCCATCACATACAATGATTTTATCGACCTGCGGCCGCATGTTTTGTATTGCCGCCAGACACGCGGCAATCCGGTGTTCTTCGTTTAATACCGGCACCACAACGCTCACCGTCGCAGGCTTAGGCCAGACCGTTTCGGGTTGAAATTTCCGCATCAGAACGATACGCAGTTCAAACGCCAGTATCAGCAAAAACGGCAGCCAGATCACCCACATCGCCCACACCGGCAACATCCAGTCGCCCCCCTGCTCCACACTGAAAACGGATACAAAATACGCGCCGCTGGACAGACTCAATACCAGCCACGAAAGGCTTGGGAACAGCACCACGAACGGAATGATCCACAGCAGATACCAGTAATGCACCACCGGCAATAACAACACCAGCGCCGCAACGCAACCATACACTGCCTTGGTAAACGATGGCACCGACCGGATAATCCATAACACGATGCCGCCGAGCGCAATAACGACACACACGGTTGCCGCGGAGATTCCACCCAACGCGGCAACAGCGTTACTTTCAAACCAATAGTTCAGTGGGCCGTGTATAGGCCCGT
This sequence comes from Alatinidae sp. Z8VKAUB7J3, assembly GCA_010016025.2. Taxonomy (NCBI): domain Eukaryota; kingdom Metazoa; phylum Cnidaria; class Cubozoa; order Carybdeida; family Alatinidae; species Alatinidae sp. Z8VKAUB7J3. Next base: position 7,087,542 of record JAAAKM020000498.1, read on the forward strand.
TGAACGCATTTGCCGCGCCAAAATGCCAGATACCCTGCAGCAGCCCCGGTATCGTCTGGATGAAATAAAGCGACGGCACCACCACCGGAATCAGCAACGCCCAGCTTTTTCGCCATTGACAGCGCCACAAATAAAGCGGTAACAGCACAATTGCGATAATCTTGATCTGGATCGCCACCCCCAGCCACAACCACGCCCAGGTCAAATGCCCCCGCGTGACACACCACACCGACAACAGCATGGGCAGTACCAGTAAAATGTCAAAATGTCCCTCGCCGGCTACGGCAAACAACGTGATCGGATTCAACGCATAGAGTAACGCGTTGCGTAAATCCATTGCATAGTGGTTGAGAAGAGCCAGCAAGATGGCAATCACGCATAAATCCGCAACGATAAACACCACTTTGAACGCCAACGGCGTATACGCCATGCTGCTGATGCCGGAAAAAATCAACTGCACGAGCGGCGGATAAGCGGTCAGCTTATCCTTATGATTCATCTGCGCCCAGTAGCCGTCACGATAGTCGGTATATCTTGGATGCTCGGCGGGATAGCGATAGGGACTCTCACCGGCGGCCACCAGTTTGCCTTCCCATAAGTAGCGGTACACATCGTCCGACTCAGGTACGCCGGTCATAACTATTCTGACCGCAAGCGACACAATGAGGATCAAACCGATGGCCCAGCCCGGGCGCAACCCGTCCGGGAAACTCAGCCAGGCAATCAAGCAACCAAAGAACAGCAACACATACGAAAGCAACATCACCCACGCTTTATCTGTCACAGCCCAGGGCGTCCAGTGCAAGGCACCGGCCAGCAGCGCTAACGCCACGGCGCAGACAAACACGAACACGCGCGCATTACCCATGGTTAAGCGCACATGACCCGGAAGGCATGCCGAATCCTGCCGAACACGTTCGGTTGTATCGACGCGTCGACGACCCGACCGTGATTACCGGA
>JAAAKM020000498.1:7088511-7152178 GCA_010016025.2 Alatinidae sp. Z8VKAUB7J3
GAGGCTTTTTTCATAACCTTCCCGCAACGAATGAATCCCGACCAGCAGAAAACCGCAGGTATAAATCAACAGGAAAGGCCCCACCATATAGTGCTTGGCCAGCAGATAGTACACCAGGCTGACCGCGCAGTAGCAACCCAGCAGAATTTCAAATACCGGCAGCATGGGGGTTTTGACGCGATATATCCGCTGCCGCCGATGCTGGGCGTCGCCGCTTTTCGGTGTGCGCACGAAACCGCTTTTAATGTTGAACAGCGCTTCAAACACCGCGCGCGAGTTGGATAATGCGATACCGACGCCGACGCACATCAGTCCCGGCAGGTAAAACAGTTTTTTCAGGCTGTTTTGCGTGGCGATCTGGCTCGTGACATACAAGGTGCTCGGCCCGCAAATTGCGACTAAAATGCACGCCATCAAAACAATCATGATCTGCCACGGCACATCAACCGGCATCGTCAGCAATACCGGCAACGTCAACAGCGACAGCACCACCATCACCGGATGGATGCTGTAATGCGTCAAATGCAAGAAAGCCTGTAACTTCGCCATCACGCCGGCATTGGAACGCAGCACGCGGGGAAACAGTTTTTTGGCGGTTTGTATGGAGCCCTTGGCCCAACGAAACTGCTGACTTTTGAACGCATTATAGGTCTGCGGCAATTCGGCGGGCACCACCACGTCGGCCAGAAAATTCGCGCGCCATCCAATTAATTGACAGCGATACGACAAATCCATATCTTCCGTGAGAGTGTCGGCCTGCCAGCCGCCCGCTTCAATGATCGCCGCTCGCCGCCAAACACCCGCAGTACCGTTGAAATTCATAAAAAAATCGTTGTACGCGCGCGCGCTTTGTTCGATCATGAAATGCCCGTCGATACCGATGCTTTGCGCCTGCGTCAACACCGAAAAGGCGGTGTTCAGATGTCCCCAGCGCGCCTGAACGAAAGCCAGTTTTTCATCGTCCAGCAACATCGGAACCATTTGCCGCAAATAATTTTCGTGCGGCACAAAGTCGCTGTCGAAAATGGCTATGAATTCCCCCTGACACACCTGCAATCCCGCCGCCAGCGCACCGGCCTTGTAACCTTCACGGTTACTGCGCCGAAATACCTGAATATTCTTACCCGCGGCACGTAGTTCATCCGCGATGTTATCGACGATGGTGCAGGTTTCATCGATGGAATCGTCCAAAATCTGGATTTCATGCCGAGACGCCGGATAATCGATCGCCGCCACGGCCCGGATCACGCGCTCGGCAACGTTAGCTTCGTTATACAGCGGGATCTGTGTCGTGACATACGGCAATTGCGCCGCATCGGCAAACAACGGCTGCGCCGCGTCGATCCGCGCACGCATGCGCGCCGTTACCCGCGGCTGGGTGCGCCAAAACCGCCACACCATGTAATAGCAATTGACGCCATAGGTAAACAGTATCGTAATACACGCGATATAGATGCTTAATAAAACATATCCGACCATCTGAACAGTACAATCAATAAGGAATCCCGTGACAGGCTGGATTCATTCTAACGATCATTGCGGTAGACGCCACCCCTGATCATGAAAGAAACTTGAAAGAAAGGTGGCAGGAAGAAGCGGCACATTTTCTGGTGACTTGATCCCATATTCTAACGTGCCCACCGAACTGACTCGAACCCCAGATTGCTTCCATAGAGAGCATACGTTAAAAAAGCCGAAAGCAGAAAAATGCTTTCAGGAATTTTCAGTTCCGGTTCCGCCACCTTCCACTGGCAAGTATAAAATGAATGGCGGCGTTATGGAATTGGATGTGATTTATAAACGCGGGGCCATGATCATTTCTGGTGTATGACAAGGGAGGAGAAAGCGGTATAGCGCCTATGTTTGGCGGCGCTTGAGGCCACACCTGTTTTTGCGGCAGCAAAAATGGGTGTCGGGTCAAACGCCCGCTGCAATGATTTGTTAGCTTCCGTTTCGCACATAGAAAAACACCTCAACATTCTCTGAACCATCGGCTGTAACTATCCCTTTTCTTTCAACTTCTATAACATGCAGACCGAATTTCGAAAATTCATTGAGAAGTGCTGCTGCAGGATGGTGATGAATACGAAAACAATCACCCGACGGTGAAATATTTTCATCTACACAATATTTCACGCCTTCAATTGCACTAATATAGCCTATGCCTCCGGGATTAAGCGAGCAAGCGATATCTTCGAACAACTTTGAACATTCGAATGGGTCGAGATAGGGTACACAGAAACCGCAAATTACGATGTCGTATCGCCCCTTGAGCCTATCAAGATTTCGACAATCCAACTGTTCAAAATTCCCTTTGGGTACATTCTTTCTGGCAACACGAAGCATGTTTTGAGAAAGATCAAGACCAAACACCTCTAGTTCAAAGCCCCTGCTAATTAAGTACCTCAAGGCGTGTGCTGGCCCACAAGCGATATCAAGTACCGAGCTAAGCCGTCCCCTAGGCAAAAGGCTTGCTAGCTTTTCATACGTTTGGATGTATGGCTGATAGCCAAGATACTTTTGATCATACTCATCCGCAAACTTATCAAAGGTCAAAACAGAGCCATGACAGGTGGTTTCGTTTCTGGTCATACGTAAACGTTTAGGAAGTTAACGTCGAAGCTCACGGGAGCGTCAAGTTAGGTTTTCAAGCGAGTCCGACAAGTTTCAGTCCCGAAAAAATTGCACCAGCAACGGCTAGGCCAAATGTCATCCACTTGAGTCGCAATTCCCAATTAGCTCTACGCTCGCTCGCATTCCGTATCGCTTGCTCACGTTCGCGTTGAAACGATGCCAAGTGCCATTTGGCTAAGGCGGACAGAATCTCCTCCGGGAGACCTTTCACGCCTATGCGGGGCCCGATTGGCAACTTGCTCTCCACCCAAGTGTGCAAGGTCGCCTCGTCCAAGTTGCGGAATAGCGGTTCGAGTCTCTTGATTGCTTCCGCTTCCCCAGGCGTTTGCGATGCCGCTGCCGCTGCCTCATACACCACTTGGTTAGCGAGGTAGCCTCGCCATAACGTTTGCTCGAACAGTGGCTCTGTGACGATAGTCAAGCCGCGCACTATGCCAAGCATGTACCCAGACCAGGCTGCGCTAAGAGCATCCTTCTTGTCTATAGCTTCGGTAACTGACTGCGAAAATGCTCCCATAGTCATAGCGTGCCAGTCGCGGGATTCCTGGTCTTCCTTGAGCTTCTCCATTGCAACCTTCGCGTCGACATCCTTTTCCAAATCAAGCCCTTTAAGGTGTTCGCTACTCTTTAGGATTGCGTCGGCTTCGTCGTTCAACAACTTGGCAAACGAGACGAAGTCGTTTGGTTCCTTGGGGTAGTTCCCGATGAAGAACTGTTTCAGTAGAAACGAGAGCCCTGGCCGAAATAGCTTTCCGCGCGAAGCGGGGTCGAGCGAAATCTGTATGAACCCTGCGGGAATAATAAACCGCTCTTCCTTTTCAACTTGAATGCCAGTACCGTCTGGTGCGGTCCTCACAAAATGAATCGTCTTCCCGCAGTCAGCGCATTCTGCCGATAGATGCGGAACATCAAGTGGAATGAGACTACGGCCACACTGCCCGCAGTAACGTTCGATAGTGGTTGAACTCGTCATGGAAAGCCTAACGCATCAATCAGCCGCTGCTTTTTACGGTCGGCTGAATTGAATTGTTGGACGAAGCCGCTACGCGGAGAATAAGCAGTCTGGTTTCGCCGGTTAATCGTAAATGTAACCTCACCCTGCTGTAGATACAGCAGATTTCTCTCCACAAGAATATAAGATTACTGCGCTATGACACCATCTTTTCCCGAATCTTTCAAGCAGAATTATCGATGTTGCAGAATTATCAATGTCACTACAGCATCTGAAACTTAAAGGGCTGCAGCTCAGTGCTGGATAAGCGCCCCACACAAGCACCAACGACAATCGCCAATGCATACATATGCGCGAACACAGCGGCCAAGGGATGGTCCACCTGATAAACGTGCATTTCGCTGCTTTCGATGTTGCGTGGGTATTTCATTTGTAAAAAATATGTGTCACAGCTATGCCACGCATTTACTGGAATCTGGCGTAGATCTGCTGGAAATCCAGCAGATCTACGCCATACCAGCATTCTCAGCACCACCCGATATACCACTACCCAGCCATACCCGGCACAACGCCGATCAAACCATTAATACACTGATGCACCGTTTTATCGCTTCATGGGGGACAGTGAAATGATTCGCCTGTCTGACATCTTCAAACAATTTGCCACGAAAGCCTGCCAGCATTATTCACTGTGACCTTCACTACAAAAAGCCTTGTCGGCCTGGTAAATATGCCGTACTGATAAAGCACCGCTCATGTAATTTTTTATCGAGCCAATACGGAAAGTGGAAAATATAATTAATAAATCGATTTGACCCTTCATACTTGACCCTTCATATCTTCATTATGCGCAAGCAAAAGACGTGACGCTTTTAGCTGTCCGCTGTATGCACTGGTTATGCACTCTTCCTGGTTGTACTTGGCTTATGCACTATACCCAGAAGACCATCAATTGAGATATCTTCATCAATCAACGGCCAATGAATACCATAACCCGATGGTGAAACCTCAAATTCTTTTAGCTCTTCTTCTCTTGCGGCTGCCAGCAGGGGTGACATATCCTTCAACTCGCGTTGGATGCTGTTACCATCAACAATGAGGTGAAGAATACCTTTCTCGATTTTTACGTTTTCTACTTTATGATACTTTTTCATCGTTACGGTCTCTCTTGGAACTCATTCCATTGATCTACAATATAATCAAAGTGTTCAAATATGATTTTTCGTATTTGTTTCTTGGCTTGTGGCGACAGTCCATAGGAATAGGCCTCTCGGATATCGAAATTATCTTCATCAATCCAATACTTGCATTCCATATCGCCTTTTCGGCAATGCACATGAATAGGCTCATTTCCTTCATTTGCATAGAAGAAAAGTCGCCAGCCTAATAGAACAAGTATTGTCGGCATCCTGATTCTCTCTGCTTCTGTATTTTACGCATAACGCTGCAAATCACCGGAAGCGTAAAGCATAGCGAGGAACGAACGACGCTTATTGCCGTCCGAGTGAATTTGTTTTGTTATGCGGCTGATTCATGCTCAATATCCCATCCTGGAAATACAAGCACTGCAGGGTGGCAATTTAACGCTCTTGCCAATACCTTTGCCCTTTCAACACCCAGTTGGACTCTACTATTCTCAATCGCTGAAATAGTGGATTGCGGAATTCCTGTTAAATTAGCCAACTCGTTTTGGCTAAGTTCCTGTAGTTCGCGGAGAATTCTTACGGATTCGCCGACAGAAACTTCGACAACTTTTTTGGCTTTTTTGTAATCTTTCATGTTACTTCCTCCGATAATCATGGGGTGTAATGTCTTCGACCTGAACTAGAACTTTTTCGCCTTCAACCTTGTAAATCACCCTATATTGAATATTGAGCCTGGAAGAACGGTGCCCCTTCCATTTCCCAGCAAGCGCTTCGTCTCTAAACCCTTTGATCTTCTTTAGTCCTTGAGGGCCTGAGATAACCATAATATCCTTCCATTTTTCGTATCTTTTAAGTACTTCGATGGAAGCAACTTTCAGGCTCTTGGCAACTCGGTTATGCTCATATATCGTCCACATACCATATAGAGTATATATATTATATAAGGTATGTCAATTCGAGAACCGCATAACAGCTATGCGACGCATTTACTGGAATCTGGCGTAGATCTGCTGGAAATCCAGCAGATCTACGCCATACCAGCATTCTCAGCACCACCCGATATACCACTACCCAGCCATACCCGGCACAACGCCGATCAAACCATTAATACACTGATGCACCGTTTTATCGCTTCATGGGGGACAGTGAAATGATTCGCCTGTCTGACATCTTCAAACAATTTGCCACGAAAGCCTGCCAGCATTATTCACTGTGACCTTCACTACAAAAAGCCTTGTCGGCCTGGTAAATATGCCGTACTGATAAAGCACCGCTCATGTAATTTTTTATCGAGCCAATACGGAAAGTGGAAAATATAATTAATAAATCGATTTGACCCTTAATCTTAATACTTAATAATATATTGCAATAAACCAAGTGGTTAGCGGCAACTTGGTCGACTCCAGTATCGTGCCAGCTGTTATTGATATCTGGTGGTGACAGCGATTGCACTGTTGCAATTTGCGGTTGGTTAACTGGCAGCTTTTATCATTTCCATAGCTTGGGCACTGAAATCCATTTAGCCAGCGCCACTTATACAGTGCGTCAAAACACTGATCTTCTGTCCCGTAATGTTGCAAAAATTCTGTACGACTCATACCTTTTTGGAATTGTATTTTATTGCGTTCCATATAAATATCACTATTTTTCAATTGATTAGAGTGATATTATAATCACTCGAGTATGGCTTAGCAATCATGGTAATTAGGTAACACTATGTATAATCGGACACCTGCCAGCATTATTCGTTGTTGCCTTCACAACTCAAAGCCTTATCGGCCTGGCAAATGTACCGTACCGACAAAGCACCGCTCAGGCAACTTATTCGTTGAACCAATACGGAAAGTGGCAAATATATAGTTAATAAATCGATTTGACCCTTCATTGGTAATTAGGTAACACTATGTATATACTCACCACACCTCAAATTTCGGCAGTCAAGCGCAGTTGATAATCTGGAAATTATCGATCAACAAGGAGCGTAGTGATTCTTTATAGCACTCATGTGCGGCAAAAAAATCGTCACAGGCTTGTTTGAATAAAGCAAAAGTTTCATAGTGCCTGCCATATAAGATTTTTTTCTTGAAGAACCGCCAATATCGTTCTATCAGATTCAAATTGGGTGCATATGGCGGCAGAAAGATCAATTCTATTTTTGAATGCGTCAAGTATTCCGTAACGATCCGTGATCGATAATAGCGTGCGTTATCACAGATAACGTAGAGCTATTTCATTTAAACTAATAACCTGTTATTAGTAATAAAAGTTAGAAACAAGTTGTATTTATTCAGAAGCAGAAAGAAAACCCAAGAAGTAAGGATGTTAAGTATTTTGTTAATTTTGGATTATTTCTGCGACAAGGATTTGTTATTTAATCTCACTTTTCTTTAACCCTCTTTGTTGACGTTATTATTTATTGGTTGCAATGCTGCTCATATAGGGTCGCTAGCCTCATCGTTACTACTCGCACTGTTGTTGCCTTAGTCGTTGCTGGCTCAATTGCAGCTCATCTTATTATTGACGAACCGAACTAAGGAACCAAGAAATCTCTGATGGTTGGCCATCCAATTATTACTGATTCAGATAGTGCTGCTAATATCGTTACTGACCATATGGCTGGTAGCAGATCAACAGTCTTCTTTACTTGCCTTATTGGTTGTCTCTCGTTGCTGCTCGTATTGTCCACTGCATGTACTACTGCTAATCCAAAGGTTGCTAGGCTGCCCCTACTTCTCTTTTTGACCGCGTCTTACCAAATTGTTGCTAACCATATTGCTGCCGATGCAATTGTTACTAACGCAGTTGCTTATTGGTGTTGCCCCTATTTTTGGTATTAGACTAGCTGACGACGTTAATACTCACTTTATTGTTTGTTCCCCCTTTTTATTGCTACTTGGATTGGTGTCTGATTGTATCTACCGTTACCACGCTTTACGTTGTTGCTCTCCATATTTTAAGCTGACAATTTAGCTGCCAAACCCTTTTTTTTATCACTCATATTTTTAGAGATGTACCATTTCAAGTCTTGAAATGTGTTTTCCACGTTATCAATGTTAGTTGGTAGAAATATTAATCCTGCAAATTGACTATTGCTGGGGAGATTAAAACTTCCTACTAACCTTTTTATAACGTAAACTAAATAATATTAAATTTTTGCCAACCGCTTTCAAAGCATACTGTACCTTAGAAAGATGATGTGGCAAGCTTTAACCAAAATCTTTAGATCATACTCTTCATATCTTCTACAGCAATGGTTCCAAACCTTTTTATACTCCTTAATATTTTTAATTTCCTTGTACCCCTTAAGGTAACATTTTTTTCAAATAAGTGGAAAAAACAGTTTATACAAATATGTGGAAGGATATTCAAATTTCATAAAGGCTACAAAATCTTTGAATTTTAATCAATGCGTAAAATTAATGCCCTTAAGTTTTATTTTATAAAACCAATTTTGAGTAAATGTCACTTCAGTTTTACTTCTTGCTTAAAAGTAGCATAACCATGGTACTTTGTTGCAGACAGCAGCCAACATGGGTGCCTGCTTACCAAAACAGTTTCAATATTTTGTCTTGGTTGACAACGGAATAGCAACTCAAGACTCGCATGGCTACCCCACACCCCCTTCATACCCAATTAATGTCAGTCGCCATAGTAGCTGCAATACAAGAATAAAGTTACACTTCTGGCAACTACAAAAGGGCATCCTTCAGCATTGTTGAACATAGGCATAAAGCGTTGATACATTTCTACTCACTTTTTAGGAACCTTTGTGCCCAAGTTGAGAGATTTCAGGCAAAAGGGTTTAATATATGAAGAGATGATGATGAGAAACCTATTGCTTTGTTTTGTTCCTGTGATAGCTGTGCTTTCGTTTACTCCAGCACTGTTGCCATGACGCTAACTCATGAGTGTTAATTTGATATTTTGAAGTTGTTATGCCTTGTCAGTAAGTTAATTGATAACTGTTATTCGATAAGTTACCAGGATCTGGTATCATACATACCTACATACTTTCTTTACTCAATCGCCCTTACCAGATTCTAGGACACTGAGTATCATACAAGTCAGTTTGACAAACTAAGACTTTCTCTTAACGTAGCCTGCAGAAATGTCCGTAACGACCTTCTCTTCTTATACTCTTGTACTATAACATTTTCTAGTACGGTCTTAATACATGGCCTCTTTTTTTTAAATTCCCTTCGACCAACATGAGCTTTCTTGCCAAGATGTCCATTCCACCACGAAGCGTACGTCTCAAAAATTGGATATGTGCTCTTTCAATCTTGGCACACCGTGTTTGGGTCAGTGCCCAGATCTCACAGCAGTAGGATGACCTACTTCGGGCATACATATTTCATTCTGATCTCAAGTTTTAGATGATAGTTGCAGAGCATTCTCTTGACCTCAGCAAACTTACTGTTTGCAAATCCAATTCTCCTACCCAGTTCATTTTCTCATGTGCCTGGTTCATTGCATGTGATAAGAGCTCCAAGAGATACAAATTCAGAAACGCATATTTGGTACCTGTATTCGCTTAGTAAGTGGTTCCTCATTTCCTAGATATAGTATCTATATTGCCAACTTCAGTAGATTGTTAAGCTATTAAGTCGAAAAGAAAACAAAGTAGTGACACAACATTGTCAACCGTCATGCCATGTGAATAAAGTATCTAACGACCCAGCCCTACTACGACATTGAAGCAATAACAAGTTTATATAAAGCAAAGCAAGTGCTGTTCCATAACAGAGTAATTTTTTGTTGGCTATTTTATGATATACAAAACCTTTTACGACTGTAAGCCCTTTCCTTTTGATATTATTTTCAACAATTGGTATTCTAAAAGGAATCATAAACAGAAGGTTTTTAAGCACAATTATAAGTTTACAATTTCATGGCATTTTAAATGTGTCTAACAATTTACCTGCAATTGCTCCAATTTTTATGGTCTTCCACGTTACCAACAATAATATCAAAACCACTCAATCTAAAGTAATGTTCATCAGGACGATTGGTCACCACAACCACTTTCACAGAGAAATCAATAATCAAGTCAACCATCCACCAAGAATCCTGGTCCTCATTTGTGCTGCTCAGCCGTAATTTATTTCCATCCACAGCAAACAAAGAATCTGTATCAGCAGACCACGTGCTCGATTGCCTCGTTTTCTTTCTAAGTGCTAAATTGTAACCGTAATATTGCCCTTTAAAATAAAAAAGGAAAGGACTGTTACGAATAAGTAGGATCTATGACTACATGTCGACACTACTTTTTTTAAACAACTGCTCAAAATTTGTTTCTGATTAATAAAAGTTTAGCAAATAAAGTATAAAGTTCTTCTCTCCATGGTATAATTTCAACGTCAGGAGAGGTTTGCTTCTCTTATCTCTTGATTGAGGTTTAAAGTATAGTTATTCCGTTAGATGAATGTTTGAGAGTCAAAATTTATTCTTTATCATGAAAATATTGTACGTAATGGAAAGCTAGGAACAAGCATTAATTACAGGTTAGTGCATCTGAATTGGAGAACTAAAGCAATATCTTAAAATAAATTTGAATATTTGGTAAAACACTTTATGCAACACAGTCACAGCTTCAGTGTATATTCCATACATCGATGGATTGAGTCGCCTTGCAAATATCAATATTAAAGACATTGCAACTGTTTAGAGATATTCCCTTTGAATAGCGTTTGTTCTTGTAATATTTGATAAACTCTCTTTACAATATAGGGAAATAGTATGTACGTAATCCTTCACGTACCCCTACGTAAAGTTGCATCTACTGAAGATGGTATCAATGTAATACCAGTGGATCACTTTATTTATATAGGAAGTGGAAAATGCTTTAAGAGAAGTAATATTAAAAATTATTTTCTTAACATACCCATATTATACACTTCTACTTCGCAAAGTCGTAATTTTTCTTCATTTGTGTGGACAAACAAGTAACGGCCAATAACCAAACGACTGCAATAAACAGCTTTGCGTTCCTGGGTCCTGAAAATTTCGTTCGTTGCGCATCTTAATGAAAATAAAGTCAATAGTACATAATACAGATATTAACATTTTTTTATTAGTTCTTAAAATATTTTGGCAGTTGTATTAAATTTAACATCAGTTCTGATATATATATATATATATGTAAATGCTGATGTAAGTTGTAAGATATTCCTTTAAATTACATCTTATACCGTATTAATCTAGTCTCTGACTTGGAACAACGTGAAGGGCCATTGATAATTTTATGATGATCTTGTCTCACTGTTTGCTATTACCGATAGATGTGCGGACTCCTCCTATGTGTATTATCCGTCGGTGTATTGTCGGTGGTCGGTGTATTGTCGGCTGTCGGGATATTCTTCTCTTGCGCATCCATGTCCATGTGGAAAAATTTTAGACAGGCGATTTTCTTGATACTCTACATAAGGCCATTTCTCGAGAATGGGCTTAAATTTTCAGTAAAACTCAGTTGTATTTTCTTTAAATTTACAACCAAAATAACACATTGTTGAAAGCACAATAAAATATCTTGCTTAAATCAAGGCTACATATTGGAATGGCTTGATCATTAATTTTAAAATTCCACTTGAACCGGCATCGTCGAATACTGCTGATAAATTGTAGTACTTCATATTTAAGAACTTTGATCTAAATGAAGGTATCAAATACTCCCTTCAAAGTTTTTCATGACGTCTCACCGATATAACAAGTATTAGCGTATGGAAAAATCTTAAACGGCACGTGTCCACACCTTTTACGGTTACACAATCATTTGCTATAAAGTGGTTTTAACTTTATGTCAAAGAAAAGCTAATCAAAAATTTGACTTTTAGAATCTTGCAAAACAAAATGTCCTTGAAATCATTATCATCTCTTTGTATATGCTCCATTTGCAATTTCTTTTGCGAGCCATAGCAAATATTCTTGTAGTTTTTATTACGTTTTCAGAACTAAAGCCATTTAGCTGTATTGCTTATAATTTTATAACTTATAACGAACCCAAGCAGCAATTTTATAACAATTTCATCGACTGGAAGGACTATCTGACTTTCTGAAGATATAAGCGTTATTAGAGTCTAGTTAACAGAGAACTGACAGAGATTTTGACACTCTTTAGCTTTTGTAGTGTTGCAGTTAGTGGTCTCGTACATTTTTTATCTTATAAGCCGATTTGTAACTGAAGCGTTTATTTCTAATTTTGGAGCCTGAATCAGTAAAAGTGAAAATAGAAATACCTGTGATTCTCTGTATGTGCCAATAAATCGAATTTTCCAGCAGTTATGTTGAATATATGTGGACCGGCAAAAAGTGTTACGAAAACCACTCCAATGGTCACTTCATAAAGCAAGTCCACTCGCCACCATTTTAGCTCCCCAGAAGGAATAGACAGGCAAGATCCCACGTTAACGTTAATGTTTCCGTCAACGACTCTCTTCGGATACTTGGGCTTTGACTCTTTTGCAGGTTTTCCTCGGGCAGTGTTCCAAATTTCATAGGTATCTGTCATGAAATATAAATGTCTACAGAACCTTCTTAATTAGATTGCATTACCATAACCGAAAAAGGAAGTTAAGTTGGCACAGATGCAAACGCAAGCTCTGCTGCAACAGAAAGACGGCTGTGAAGGCTTTACACAACCAAATTGCAAGCTAGACTTTAATTTATATTTAGTGACTGATATATTTTGCCGTTTAGTAATCTGGCTTTACTCAAAATTAAAGAAGAATTATGAACTTCTTTCCACATTCATATTTCTTTTCTTTTTTTTTTGTATCTTTGACAACGTATCCGTATTGAAATATAACAAACAAGAAAATAGCATTTTTTTTCTATCGACAGTATAAAATATATCTTGAGGCTACTTCTTAATATTTTAAATAGCAAGTACGCTGCTTTATAATTCCCTTGTTGTAACTAGCGATTAAAAAACGAACGCGAGAATTGCCATGCTTTTGTGACTCCCTTCTGTCTGCCAGCGCATAATGGTATGCAATAGGACGGGGGATTGACAGGTTTGGACAACCGATATGATTGAGGAGTATACCAGTCATGTGCCAAAGACCAACTCTGAAAGTAAATTGACTGATCTGTTGATCCCCATGCACGGACTCATCTCACATCTGAATAAACGAAACTATCACATTTTGACAGATCAACATCAAAACATAAATCTGAACAAAAGCTATTTTCAGATGTGTGACGAAAATCCTTGCTCTCGTATTTGGATCGGTAGTTAGAACTAGCATGGTTTCTTTTATCAAGCATTGTATTGGGTATTGAAAGGTAAAAAACACATGCCAGATTGCTGTCATTGTGTTATCGATAGCATAAAGTACCTAAAGTAAACCATAAAGTACATAAAGTAAACCACTGTAAAGAAACAAGATATGACACATGGACATAAAATAGTACTTAAGCAAAATAAAAGCGTTTCGTAATAAGGCATTATATTGCATTGAAGAAGTGTAAATTTTCTATAATTTTGTGAACATGAATATTTCTGTTCGATTTTACAATATTATTTGGTAAAACGTTTTGTTTCTCAGACTGGTTAATCGTACTAAAACTTGCAAAAACATATCAAACAAGATATATACAATGAATATAACTCCTCTTTTAAAAAAGTTTTCCTCATTCTACCTCTGATTTATGCCACAGATAATAAACTCTACATGTTGCAAACAAATACTTATAAATAAGTAACAGGGAGCCTCATCGAAAAATATTCATCCACAAATTTTGCATCAGAACTTTGAGCTACAAACTATTTAGTTCAAAGTCAATTTTTATGAAAGACTATCCGTTGAATTCCATTTTGGAGAACATATCTCTCTTTGGACACCATTTACTGGTTATTATTAACCCCCAGCGACCCCTCAACTCCCTGTCCCTCATACTACCCGTTTTTGTTTATACATAGTTCGGAACCTGCAAATTGTAAATCAAGATACACAGAGGGATCTGTAACTTGTAAACCGGAATGCATTGAAGTAACGGTAACTTGTTAGCTGGAAAACACAAAAGGACCTATAAATTGGAAACAGTTATACACTAAAGGACCTTGTAACTTGTAAACCAGAATACATTAAAAGACTGGTAAATGTAGAGTTTAGATTGAGCACATCTGATTTGCAGGTTTGTGGGGCTAAACTTTTACTAAGTGCATGAGCTGCAGATTCTTTGATCTTTGACTTGTTGTATGATCACTGGTTACTGCAGCTCTTTGTGGGTTACAGCAAATGATTATTGGTTCCTGCAACTCTTTTACTGGATAACAAATAAAATTGTGTGAGTGAATCAATGTCGGTGGAAAAAACACCTTTGAGGCATTGTAATTTTATTTGGTATTTTAGATGTCGGTAAATCGTAAAAGTATGTGATGCCAAACTTTCGCTAAGCGATTAAAAAACTGAATTTGCTGTTCTTTTACTTTTTGCATAATTACTGGTTAGTGCAACTCATTATTTGTTAACATTTAAAGTTTTAAAGAGAATTCTAATATAAGTCAATTTGTATAAAACCCATTGAATGTAAAATATCTTTTCAAAATATGCACGAAGGAACTAATGTGTTAATATTCTCCGAAAAACACTCCTGATTTTTGTCCTTTCATACATTCTTTCGCAGCATCAACCACCATCCTTACTGTGATAAATACAGCGTACTATCTAACATATACTCATATCAATAGAAATACACCAGTATAAATAACTATTGCCAAATTTTGACATTTACATGACACGCTTGCTAGTTTAGTGTAGCATCTAACCAAGGCATGATAATTGTTTCTTTACATTAAAATTTGGTCAGGAAGCTGCTTAATTATTAATTTGGTAAGAGCGACTTAAGCAGACAACAGTAGCATAATATTCACATGACTTTCAAATATTTCAACACGTTAATGCATCAGCAGGATATCTTTATATCTGCTTTGCTAACTCTTTTTAAAATAGTTTCTACTCTCTACTCTTCTATACAAAAACCCATTCTAGGCCGGACTTTTTTAAAACAAAAACCCACTCTGAAATAAAAATAAGAAATGAAAGATACATTTGCTTGTTATCATAAACAATTTACTCTGATATCTTAGCGGCACCCGTCGAAATTCTAAGCAACAGTCTCGACTTTTCCAGAGAGAATCGAAATTTCTTTTGAATATTACATTGTTTTAGCATGGGCTTCAATCTCTTTAATGCCCTCATACAACCCTTAAGACGCGCGACCTATGCGGAGGCATAAGTAAGTACACGAAAATTATTATAATATAACTTACCTCCATGTTAAGATGCCGAAAAAGTGAAAAATGTTGTTGAAAATAATTAAGGATTTCAGATAGGGGAGCTACGCGTGACTGACCAGGCTTGATGAAAAAACTTTCTAGAAGGTATTTTTATGACTTTTGCAGGTATTAAAATAAGTCCTTTTGAGTGCAATGAAGTATAATGTTTCCATTTTTTCAGCTTAAAGGGACCCCAGACGCCTACTGCCTCTCTTGCTATATTATCAATCCGCTACTTTACTCAAAACTGTCCCCACCCACCATCCGAGAAGAAACAAAAACAATATGTTGGTGACTTGCTTCGGAGCTGATTGACAATTCCATTAATGCGTTATCTTGATATCGAATCTACAGTCGGAAAGTGTTCATGGTCTCTAGCTTGCTAGTGACTTACTGAGAGAATAAATGTTTCCTTAGCCATAGTAACATCGTAGTTAACTTGTAAATGTTAAAAAAAATATCATCCGTCTTATGAATGGTCTAACAAGAATGACCTAGATGTATAAGTACTTTTTTCCAACCTTTGCACAATGAGATGCATATAGATATATTAAAAGTAAGTACATACCGTAGGTATAGACTTCAACTTCACAAAGTGTTAAAGAGTATTTCTTAGGTATGTGGATGATTACATAGCGGCCATAGGGTTTCTTAGCACACTGAAACACTTCTGTTTCTCCTGTACCAATGCTTTGATTTGTAACACATCTACAAAAGATATGATATTAATTGCTCTCAAGTATTGCATAAGCAATTTCTTTAACGTATCTGCTAGAAGTTTGATTGGTTCTTTCTTGTTGACAAAAAATTGATGATTAATCTAGGTTTATTACCGCAAAGAGCAGATTGGTATATGTCAGTTCTTAGGCCAAAAATGGCCCTAACGAAAATTTATTAGATTTTTCTTTTATACATTTTCAGTTCTGAGTATTTATAAAATACAACACGCTTTTGTGGACTTTAAAAGAGATCTAAAAAACATTGCTTTAAGACCAAAATCAAAGAACCGTCGCAAAAAAGGAAATATTAGGACCTGTTAACAAAGCGGTTTTTGTTCGATGCCCCTTGATCTTACAACACGTAGTCGGTAGCTAACACAGGCTTTTTGCCTAACAAAAATTTTTTTTACACATGATATTCTTTCGCAAAAATGAGCTCCTTAGAAGCTCTAAATTAAGTGGCTTTAAAAGATTAATCACCAACGTCAATATTTGACACAACACCACACGAAGAACATGTCAATTGAAGGGCAAGGATAGAGATACATCTCTTTGCTGGAGACGTAACCTTGGGTTAGTAAGGAAGTAGGAACAGGACACCTAAAACACGTAACGGAAGACTGCACCTTTTAATCCTAATCCTAATGTTCTTTTATCCTTTTGTCTAATTATTGGGATATAGTTGTTTGGGGGAATAGTAAGGCCTGCTAAATAGGAACTAAAAGATTTGGCTATCAAGCCATTAGGCATGGTTTGCGGTTGGAATCCGATATTTGAGAAATTAAATAATATTTATCAAAATTCGCTATAAATACATTTAGGTTGTCCAATAAATATAATATAGGCTTTTCTTCAAATAAGTCTTTGATAAATATGATAAACTACGTGTAAAGTAGCGCTTATCGCTTCAAAACACAATTTCCTGAAATGCTAAACATAAACCAATTTCCAGTCATCATCCCGACAAGTACAGTAAGCAAAAAAATGCCACAAAAGCGTTAAATTCGCACTAAATGCTTGTACAAATATTTAAAAAGTCGTAAATTAAGGGACGGTTTATGAAAATGGTTGCGCCAAAAACTAAAAAACACCATTAAAACCTTGATATTTAACTCTGTCTCGACTTCAGACCCCTGTGAGACTCGCTTTGATAAGCTGTGCGTGGGAGGCTGATTTCTGGCACTCTCTTAAGCACTAAGGCTTGCAAAAATTGCAAAAATGGCTGAACCAAAATGGTCTGTCAACTTTCATCTTTATGTTTTTATAAGGTAGACTGATGACCTGGAAAAAAGTACTATTCCACATGAAATCAGAGTCTATGCTCCTGTAGTTTAGGAGATATTGTAGGATCGGAAAGTTGCCCATGAGAGGCTGATTTTCTGTCACTCTCTTAAGCACTAAGGCTTTCAAAAATCGAGAAAAAGAAAGAAAACATTTTTTCTCCTTTAAGGGTTGGCCTGAATAAGAAAAAGGGTTTTGTTGTCTAAAAAGAATGTAAAATTATAGCTTATTTAAATATTCTAAAGTTTACCTTAAATTACTACTGTTTCTGTAATCTTTTGAGTTGCCAATGATGATGTCAAAGTTACTGAATGTGTATTCCCATACAGCATCCGGGCTAGTTATGGCAATAGCTCTAATGGTTGCTGCAATCAAAAGATCAACAACCCACCAAGGATTATTTCGTTCATCGGTGGAAGAGCAACTTTCTCTGTTACCATCAACTGCCATAGGTGCCTTGTTTACAAGAAGCGAACTTGAATGTTCTGCTTGTTTTCCAAGGGCAACGTTTGAATGATCAAACCGATCTAAAGCAGAAAGATGGTAAATTGGGACTACAATAGCATATAACGAATTCCTGGCACCCAACAAATTGTAATCAAAAGAACGAAGGCCCTTTCATTTGATACCTAAATGGTTGTTTTGTTGGCACTTTTGTTCCCATTTCACCATCACTTCTATACTTAAATTCATTATCACCACATGAAATAATCACTACGTTACCATATAACAATGTCAGGGTAGCCAACAAATGTTTATTATGATTTAAAGTACAAACATCATATATGAGATATTTGAAGGGTTCTATTTGCATTCATGTTGTTATACTATCATTACCACAACATTACCATGTACAAATTCTCAGTAGCTACCAAATGTTTGTTATAGTTTGATGTATGAAAATAAATTTATTAGATGTCTTCAGTCTTGTTGTATTTGCCATACTACTATTACCACTACATTACCATGGGAAAAGTTTGTTAGCTAACAAATGTTAAAAAAAGTTGAAGGTACAAACAGCATTTGATTTGATAGCTGAAGTGTTGTTGATTTGTACATATCCTGTTAAGTTAATATTCTAAGAAATTTTAACAGGTAATCAACTGGTGGTTTTTGATTAAGAGAACTTCTACTGGCACAAGGGAAATTTTAGCATTACGTCCTTAATCTTTACTCCTGTATAGCGGCAAAACAATGGTAGGTAAAATCCTTTGAATTCCTGAACGATAAATCAACGTTTTTGAAGGTTGTTGCTCTCAAATCCTGCATACACTATAATCAAAGAGTCTGTGTGAAAATCTAAATGTGTTTTATCTTTGTTTCAAATTTTATGGAAAGCGCCATTTGCAATTATGGAACCAGAAAATCTTGAAGAGGGGTTATGTACAATATATTGTACTTTCAACAAGCTATATTTACGATATTGACATTGCAACGTCTGCTATATTTTCATGTCTTGAATAAGCACAGTTAAGAAAAGTATTCGACAGCAACCACGCTTCTTAGGAAATCAAAGCTCTTAATCACCTCGGAAGCGTAGCAATGATGTAAAAAGAAAAATAAGCCGTGCAGCTTCCAGTTTCTACAGTCTCTAGGCCAACCTTTGATCCAGCAAAAGCATTGGTTGCAAGCTGAAAGTACGACTATAGAAGGCTTTACTTACTAATGTGAGACCTGTACCTTGAGGAAAACAGATGAGCAGTGATTACTAGTCTTCAAAATACGATGTCTTTGAGCGATTCTAGGAGTTTCACTGACAGATCGACTGCGGAGTGAAGAAATCCGTAGAAGAATTGAAGCTGATGTAACCATCATCGGTGCTTTCCAAGAAAAGGAGATTGTACTGGTTTGGCTATGTTGTTAGACGTCGGGAAAAAAATACTATTCTGAAAGCGTTCAAAAGAGACTTTCACAACCCAAGACGAAGAGGAAGACCACATAAACAATGAAATGACCAGATTTCATGTGACATCAGATGTGCCCTCCCAAATGCTAAAGACGCTCCGATGCACAGGGCTCGATGGAATAGAATTGTCAGAAGAAGCATGGGGCCCATCCAGGCCTGAGCAAATAATCAAGTACGAATTCGAAAGTAACTGATTTGCTTACTTTGCTTAAGCTGTCATTATGGTTTCAAAAGCAAAGATGGATACTGTTTAAGTTGTGATCACAATTTGAGTCTTCTGATAAGTAACAAACTTATATAGGCATTAAACTCAACTAGGAATTTTAAATTCCACTAAAAGTACGAATGTCAATATTTCACCAGTCTTTCAGAAAACAATAATACTGCGGCAATTATTTTTATCAAGTTGAGTTGAGGGAGTTACAAAGTTACACTGACCCACAAGATACATTTTGAAAAATTACTATAAAAACTAAAAATATATCGAAAGGCTTTGAGGAACCAATTTTTATTTAACGACAACAAGCGTTGGAAACAACAGCACTAATTTTAAATTTTTAGATTGAAATTATAGCAGTTTCATATACATTGTAAAATTGAGTTTATATTTTACAATCCTCTTTGTAAGAAGACAACGATAACCAAAAAGTAATTTTATCCGAAAAGAAAAACATTTTACATTTTGAAATGTGCTTAATCATTACTTCGCAAAAAATACTAACGTTGCAGATATGCTCCAGAATATTTTTATCTTAAGAGTTTTTAATTGCATTATGTTTGTTCAGCATCTTCTTTGTGCCAGGCAAAAGAATAATTTTTAACCCCGAAGCTCAAGCCTGTTTATAATGGTATAGCTTTTTGTGATTCACTACGACGATCTTGACGCTTACGTACTTCATAATACTGCATCAAATCACTGTAAACCACAACAAAACTGCTATCTTGCTTTAGGGTATAAAAGTGGCACAGCTGCTTCATACTTTGAGTCCTATACCATATGAATATGAACTGTTCTAGCGAATCTTACTAGAATGACTGAATTATCCATCTTTATTCATCTCATTTTTATTTTTATAAATCCAAATCAGCTCTTGGTAAAGACCTATACCTAAACTCTTAGAAAAAACAATAGTGTCATTCTTAGGAGAACCAACAGTAATATTCTACGAAAAGCCAATAGTAATAGTGATAAAATATAGTAAAACGAATAGTAACATTCTTACAAAAGTTAATAGTAATATCAATAGTAATCTTCTTTGAAAAACCAATAGTAACGCTTCAAGAAAAAAGGGGTATCATTCTTGGAAATACCAGTCGTTAAATTCTAAGAAAAACCAATAACAACATTTTAACAGAAACCAATAGTAACTCTCTTTCAAAAGCTAATAGTTAAACAAATAGTAACATTCTCAGAAAAATAATTGTAACATTTATAGAAATATATCATGGCATAACAGCATCGTGGCACTCCACTAATGCATTTAGCGTTTGAAATATTTGAGAACATCCAAATAAAGATGTATATGTTCACGTGTCGAACACGTCATATCGCACCAACATGATAAGCATCACCGCTTCAGCAAATACATTTATAAATGACAAATAAGATCTTTTCCTTTTCTATATCGTCCTTTGTGGTATTGTAACTCTTAGTTATACGGGAAGAAAAAATGCTTAACATTGAGACAGTTCCTATGTGTGAAGCTCAAATCAATAACATGAGAGCTGAATTTCAGTGCGTAAGAATAAAAATCAATAACACTGCCATGAAAGCACAGACATATTCTCTAATGTGGAAAGAAATATTTTATTTAACATACCTATAGTGTAGACCTCCACCTCGCATAAAGTTAAAGAGCTTTTTTCTTTAGGAATAAGGATGATAACAAATCGACCTCGAACTTGTTGATTACAGTAGATGTCCTTAGTTTGCCCATCGCCAATAATTTGGTTTGTTACACATCTTTAAATAAACAAAGTTCAAACGATTGTTACATATACGGTACGTTATTAAACTCTACATATTCGTCAAATTTCTTTCAGCAAGGATGTATCAAAAGGAGTTTTAGTAGTGATTCAAGCATTACATTTATTAATTCCAACACAATCAAGTTAAAACTTTCTTTGCACTCGGCTATAAACAATTTTTTTGTATAAAGTTATATCCACCAACTAAAAATCTTAATGTTTTTTAATAACCTAATTCAGGTCATTCGAGCTTATTTTCTTATCTTTTATTGCTTCATGTTTATCAGTGATCATTCAGTAATTAAGATGTATCTGATCTAACTGACTAATTATCTCCATCAGGAGTCCTCAAAACTTTTTTATCACCTAATGCGTTTTACATCATGTTGTATCTAGCAACTTAAGTTGGACTTTCAATGTTCTCATTGACGTCATACACATTTTTCCCAATCTTTTATTCCTTCCAGTTTATCAGTGATCTCTAGGTATATAATATTTATCTTGTCTAACTGATTAACTATCTTCATCACGAGTCCACGAGAATCTTAAGCGTTTAACATCATGTTGTATCTAGCAACTACGGATTGGTATAAAATAGGTTCTCATTCATGTCCTACACTTTGACTGAAAGCAAAAAAGTAGAGTATGGCATGTCATGATTATTCATCTCTCATTAATTAGCTGGTTAACTTCATCAAGAAACCTTTCGTGTCCCAAACATAATGCAAATATTTCGCTGTGACACATTTTCACATGTCAATGCAGTTTCACTCCCTTTTTCCCGCAATAATCATACTAAGCTAATTGATCTTAACCACATTGAGATAAAACCTACTCGTCATATCTTAACTGATATTTTGACAAGGTACGAGAGAAAAATATGTCATAGCCAGGATGCTTCAGGTATCTATCTCGTATCTTTCCAAACTTTATTTTAAATCACCACCTCTCTATGATATAACATTTTTAAAATATTAAATTGTAAGATTTAGCCCCTGGCTACTCCACTGAATTAAGCTACTTAAAGCATCTCACTTAATTACATATAATGTACAGATAATGATGTAATGATACATCAAGGAAGTTAACTTTGGACATAAATGGTTTCAAAGGGAAAATATATGGTTATATAAAATGTTGTACCAAATTTCCTACCTTCTATTGTTAGTATTATCGTATTCCTTGTTGTTGCCAATGATTATATCGAAACCTTTTAATCTATAACCAAAGCCTTGGCCACGGTTGGTTATACTTATGACCCTTACAGTCACTTCTAGTAATAAATCCACTCTCCACCAAGGGTTGTTTTCACCTAAAGTATGGCTGCAACCGCCTTGTTCAATTATAACATTTCTGCTACCGTCAACTGCAAGACTTGCAAAAAGGCTCTCGTGCATTGAAGACTGGCTGGCTGGTTTTCGTAAAGCAATGTTTCTACGATCGAAAGAACCTATGGAGAAAATATAAAGTAAATAAAAGTTAGAAGGATAGAGTAAATTAAGTTACAAAATAGTGTGTACCAGAAATTGAAATTTTGTCGATGAAAGGAATGAAAAAGTGTTACAAGGAGAAAGAACTAAAATAAAGTAGTAAATCACATTGTGTTAGACGAAAAAAAAAGGAAAAAAGCGACGTAAAAAAGCTGTTCATTTACAGTGTTGGTGTTCAATCTATCCATGAAATGTAGTAATGCAATTCATGTATTCTCTTAGGGACGGACTATTTAATATAGATGTTCTTAAAGTAGAAAAACATAACATAAAAATCAATTCAATTAAATTCTTATTGCGTTTAACTTGCAATGAAATTAATAGTAGAATTGAAGTCTACATTCTGAAAAGTAATGCAATCTTACCAAATATATATATTTCAACCTCACATAATGACATGTATTGGTCGCTAACAGGCGCAAGGATTACATTTCTGCTTATGGCTTCTCGCGTGCAATACACGGTTTTTGTTTGCCCCTCGCCAATGCTTTGATCATCTGCACATCTAATAATTTGAAAGGAGTTAATATGAGAGGATTCGTAATATTATTTAGTAAAACTGAAGAATTTACTACAAAATATACAAACGACTTCCAAAGTCTTTATAATAATGACCACAGGGTCACTTTAATAGTCGAGTATCTGTGATGGAAAAGTAGTTAGTTTGACTGGACCCATAACCTTTGGTTTTTAGTTCTCGTTTGTTTAAGTTTTATCTCTAAGTAATATATTCTATCTACCAATCTTAATAGTCACCAAAGGAAGTATTGGGACGTGATATTAAGAGCAAAAGTAGATTACAACTATGTAGGATTGCTTTTTAAATGTCTCCAAGAACTTGAAGCTAGAACGTATTAACTAGTCGTATCCCGAGTCAAATTCACTTGTAGAGCCCCTTTCAAAGTTGCTGTCACGTAAAGAGATTTACATAAAGTCATCAAATCTTCCTTTATTAACTAACTATGACTGATTATGACATTGGTAAAAAAAGCAAGATCAATATCAGTTAATCTTTGAGCGGAAATAGAAAATAAAACAGAACTGTCTGTAAGTAAATGGAATCAAACATTAAGGCAATCAGACACTAATTGACTTGTGGGAGTTTTCGGGAGGGCTTAGTTTGCTGTGCAGAGAAGCAATACTTTCAACATATCTTTATCTTAAGGAATTACTAGCGTTAAAGACAATAAAATCATATGTACCTTCGAAAACTCAGTGTTTTTCTCATTCTAGATTATATTTGGTATATCACCTAATCGATTTCATTATCAGATCAAATAAGAAAATTATAATTGTATTTTCCAAGATTTCCTACATTGTAGATAAAAACGAAAGATTGTGCGTTTCATATGACTTCAGTTTTCCAAATAGTACGATTTTGGTCATCCATTAAGGTCTTCTGATTGGTCGAAAAACACAAAAAAATATCAGGCAGTACAATTTCTAATTGGCGATTTTTAAGACAAATAGTTACCTAAACGTTTGCTTTTTCCATTCCTATTACATTTGACTTTTTTGCTTTGATTTGTATTAGAAGAAAAGAACCCGTTTGTATCCAAAATTACTTTGCTATTTCATGCACTATTTACGAGTATTAAAGATATTTGCAAGACTTTCAACACCTTACTGTATAAAATGACTGTTTTCTCTAGCAATCCGTGCATACGTCTCTACTAAAGCCAAAGATACTTCATGTAAGAAAAAAATGGTACTCAATAGTAATTATTTTTAGCCTTTGCAAAAGACTGTGATTTGCATGCTTTGCAGTGAGTCTAAAACTTTTGATTAACAGGGTAAATCATGGTTTTTTCATTCAAACCAATGTGTATGTTTGACTGTATTTTCCTGGTACATCTTTAAAAATAGGATGTAGGTAGCAGATTTAGAGAAACGGCTAAACGCCACTTGATCAAGTTGACTCGCCTACTCAGTTGCCTGCTTAATGTATATAGTGACAGAAATATAAATTTTTTATGTAACCATATACTGAAAACAATTAAACATTAACAATCGCTAAGAGTGTAATGAATAAAAACCCAGGAAAAAATACCTAATCTTGCATTAATCAGGAGTTTTGTACCTTGTTAACAACGCAACAAATATGCATCTTTAATCAACGCACATTTTCAAAAGTGATCAACTACTCCGTATAGCTGCAATACAGTGTGATTTTTATTTAAACCAATGCTTAAACGGGCGCCATAGCACAATTTGAGTTGAAAATAAGAGACATCAAGAAAACTTTGATATTTCTCTTGGGTACAAAGGTTTGACTAAGACCGTGGCCTGTACACCCCTTAAAGGCAATGAAAAATCCCGATCCTAGGCTAGCTGTGAGTCTTTTGTTGATCATTCATGAACCTTAAACTCGGTATGAGCTAGTAATAAGAAGGCTTACATTACTATTCAAAGCCTCGTATGGATAGCAAGATTTTACAAACACAGAGTTAGTATAGCTTTCATGTAATAGCATTCATGTACGCTATCTAAGTAAATAGCTATATGTTTTCTTGTTATCATGCGTCAACAAAGTTGGCGTTTTTTTCTCCTTTTTGGTCGCACTCTACACGTCTTGGGTTTCCCCATGGAATTTTTTTTAAATATCTGCAAAAGAATAGTGCTGGAATTGTCATTACAACCTTTGAGATTGACCGTGTCTTAAAAACATGTATGGTCGAAAGAACATAAAAGTGGTTATGACCTCTCTTGTATTTGTACTTAATCAATTTTAGTAACCATTAAATATCAATGTGGAGGAGGTTGCTAGAGATTAAAACGCTAAATCAATCTCATATTTAACGCACCTTTCATGTTCAGTAATAATTTGAAAAGTATTGTTCCTTGGACCGTGAATGTCGAGGCCATTTGTTATGATGAGGACTTTCACTAATACTGGCGTATGAAAATGTATTGCCCACCATTGCGAAGCGCCAACATCTGTGAGAGAACAAGTCTTGTTAGGTAATGTAATGTCTCGATTCCCATCCACTGCCAGAGATGCATTCTGTTCCATCCAAGTGCTTGACTGAGTCACATTTGCTCCAAGTGCAATATTTGCACGCTCATAGGGAACTGCAAAATTGAATACAGTAAATATTGCGGAAATTGTTTAAAAAAGAATGCACAGAGAATGCTGAAGATAAGCAAGATGCATTGTGATCTTAAAAATTGATTTCTTTTCTTTGATTTGTTAAGTTCAGTTAATACTGACGTTTAACTCCCTGCATTATTCGCGTATCTAGTGTAATAAACGAGATCGGAAATGTATATCTTATGAGGGGCATTGCTTTCCATATATCTAGATAGTATCTATTGGAGACTTCTTATGCTGTTTAACTGTAAATCTATTACACTTCTTTTCCTTTTTGTACATGTAAATATGAAATTATTCGCTTCTAACACAGCAATCGATGCAGTTTATTGGCAAACTGGATATGTCTATAACTACCATCTGGTTTAAGCATTATCATCAGTGTCTTTTTATTTCCGTCTTACTACTATACTAAAACTATTCAGCAAAATAACAACAAATAACATTAAATTCTTAATAAACCTCCTTCACCATATTGCAGTTGATCCATCCCTTAAGTAGTATATTCACTTGTATTTTACTAGCCACATTATTGATCTACTAAGTAATTCATTATATACCTGCACGTATATTATGATATGCCATTCATTGGCACTCTAATAGTCACAAAATCTGTCTACCTAATTATTTACATTTTTACATGTCATGATAAGTCATCGAAAGATTAAAGGGCTAATGTTGTGTTCTTATCGATAATGAAACTTTACATAGTAGGAGCATCATTGCTTCGTAGCAGTATCTCAAAATTTGGTTCATTGTAAAACATGGTATTTCTAACAAGAGTTAGTACCTAGAACCGAATCAGTTATAAAATTAAATTTTCATTTGGTAACGGAGAGTAGTTAAAGTCTGGGTAAAATCAAAATATATACTTAAGTAATAAAAGACTTACTGTAGCAGTAGTATCCCTTCCTCTTTTGAGAAGAATCAATACAGAGTCCAGGAGAACATGGGTTGATAAGAAACTTTCTGCAACGTGGACCAATCTGAAAAAAGGAAATTTACAACTTAGACGACATTTAGTTGCTTATTGAAAATACCAAGATATAAAGCAAGTATTATAACGTCAAGTGATTAATGTTCAAAAGACATTTTATTGTGCAATATCAGCTTTTCTGAAAGTAATAGTCTTTTTAAACTTTTCTGTTCTTTTCCGTTTTAAGAAGTATCAAAACTTTAACAACGCGACCTTGCTCGAAAAACCCTAGAATCGTCTCTTTCCGTTTAAGCAACATGACAAAAGGAGCCATTTATCTAGTTGTTACCCCTATTTAATCTGTTTTGTAATTAAAATAATATGATTTACTACCGACGATCCCATTAATTATCTTTAACAACCAAATACGAAACAGTCTTAATAAAAGTACCGCGTTTCTAATTTACCAATGCTTCTTTCTTAAACGAAAAATAAGAACAACTCAAAACAAAGCTTAACAATTAATGGAATTGTATGTCCTTGTCTTGCTTTGAAGTCTAAAGTCATTAGGAGAATTGAGGAAGAAAAAGAAGATCTTAATTTTTTTAAAATACTTTCTTTGATGTTGAGATAAGAAGCAGTGTTCCTCTCTGTGTGCCATGGGATACATTTAGCGCTTTGGAGGTGTACCTTAGAGTATGTTTTCTTTAAACTACTCTAAACACCTTTACGTTTGACATACCCTATCTTAAATCAACCTCTCAAAGTACATTTCAAAAGTAAATCAATCCTCCACTAATATTGCCATCGATGAACAGCTGTTTCTTTCCCAGATATCCATGAAAACGCGGCCCTTTGCAACATTCATTGCAGCTTCAACGAATCGTTTTAGTAGACAGAGATTTTTCTGTTGTCTTCCTTATTTAACGTACAAGTTAAAGGTGTAAGTGTTAAAAACTTATTATTAAATCCATCATAACATCGTAATTAATTGCAATAGAACAGTATCACTGGATAGAGAAGAGAAACTTAAATGTGTAAAAATAAAGGATAGTTTTTACTTTCAGTTTCGCTTATTCTCAATTTTTATGACACCACTATAAAATAAAAGTAAAGAAAAGATATTACACGTCGGAAAAAGCTATTTAAACGGAAAATACAAAACACTTTCTGTAGATTATTAAAACCTCTTCGTTTTATCAGGCCTTCGATCTCTTTGTTTTGCATATATTTTATCCTCTGCGGAATAAATGAGATGGCAACAAAAATAAAACTATGGAAAACCATAAACAGATGTTGGAGGTTACAACAGAATATTGATCATTGACAAGAGCATCTTTTTTCTACAGATACAATCATGTACCTTAAACCTACCTGGCACGGGTAGCGCTAAACCTCTAGACTTTTTTGTGATTGCGACTAAAATTTTGTAGAATTTTTAAATCTATTAATTAATCAGAAATTAAAACTTAGTAGGGGCAATTATCACTTTTGGTAACCTTATGATAGGTTTTAAAATATTTTTACAAGTTATAGCCTCAGAAATTTATAACACAACTTACAAATAATACTAAAATGCATTGTAAAAAGGCATAATGATAGGAATAGAAGAAAGCATCGTCATTTATTTAGACATTTGAAACATTTCTTCTATAAATTTCTTTAGCAATGATCGTGGGGACTTCATACTCATTATGTATTTGATATTAGTCACGAATACTTTGGTGTCTTAATCATTCTAAGTCTCAAAACACACTTTAAGGTAACTCTTACTGTCTTTAGTACATTCATGAAAACTTAACAACGTGTGGTACCACTCTGATAAGACTTACATCTGTCACTAGCTTTTACTCGACTGCCTTGTCTCATCATACTAACACCGCTTAATTACAATTTTCACAGCAAAAACCTTTTACTTTAACGTCAAAGGCCTCGTAGTTTTTGTAACTTTAATATTGAGGAATACAACTATGATTTGTAGCAGTTGTTAACATTAAAATAGCCGTGGGTAAGGGCATAGTAGATTTAATATCTTATACATTGAATTTATTAGTAAAGTATAGAAGCACATACATAACGAATGATTCGTCGACGCAACTTATGTAGATCTGGACCTGTGTCGTAATACGACATTCCATCTTCTTTAGTAATTGTATATCCACATTTCCATTGATCTATCTCCAGTAAAATGCAATCAACACTACTTCCTTGTGTCTTGACATTAATAGACATACATCTTTCAACGCTCGCTGTCTTTAGTTCATAAGCAAAAAGTGACAACTAAAAGTGCCCTTCTGACAAGACTTACAAATGTCAAACATGTTGTACTTGACGAACCTTTTAACTTAAAAAGCCTCTTTAACCAAAATGTTTACAATAAAAACTTTAAAATCAACGTTAAAGGCCTCGTAGTTTTTGGAAGCCTTAATATCAAAGGATGTAACTAAACTTTGTAGACACATTGCAATTATACATAATTCTCAAAGAGTGGAGCATTACCACAATAGCTTGCAAATTAACGGCGCTGACCGGTTTCGAACCGCGACCTCATGATTACTAATCCAACGCCTTAACCATTGAACCATCGAAAAATTGTGAGTAAAAGGTAGAAGCTTACGAACGTTGTAACTAAATGACGTCAAGGAAACAAGCAGAACCACCGCAGTCCAACATAACAACGGAACTGAGCATCGACTTGCAGAGCCCGAGAGAGGATAACTCCATCATGATCCTACCAGCTGATAAAGGTCACGTCACTTTGGTCCTAGCCACAGATGAGTACCAGACCAAGATGTCAGCTCTGATTGAAGACTGCCCGTACAATCGGCTTGTCAAAGACGCAACAGAGAAGTTGTTGTCGCCAATAGATCAAACCTCAGCATAAACAAACCCCAAGGATAAACAGTCTTCCTAAGATCCATAAGGACAACATTCTACTCAGACCAGTTGTATCCGATACCAGTACTGCAGCCTAGGACCTATCGGCTACTGGCACCATTAACGGAAAAGTTAACATTCAATCATCAAGACAGCAAGAATTAAAAATTGTAAAATTATTGTGTCCTTGGACGTCTAGTCTTTATTCACTAACGTACCTATCCCAGATGCTGTTGAGGCGGCACTTGAGATACTGGAGAGTGACCCACGTCTTGCTGACAGAACCACACTAACGCCGGCTGAAGTTGCTGACCTATTGTACTGCGTTCAACATACTTTCAAAATTGAGGGAACGTCTATGAACAACAAGAAGGTGCAGCTATGGGTAGTCCAGTATCTGCTGAAACTGGAAGGACGGTGAAAGAGAGGATCAAGGAACAGGGAACTTTTTTTTAACTGCAGACTTTTAATCCTTAATGTAGATTTTCCGGGCGTTGTGCATTTTTTGTAAAAGCTCAGAAATCTCATGATCGTTTTAATTAACTAATACTTGCAATTGACCAATGCCATAGTATTATATGCGCTGAGAGAATTAGTAGCATCTCTGAGGTGTTTTCATGTTGTTTCCAAATCAATGTCAACTCTTCAATCCTCAATTATTTTTTTACGGTACAGCTGATGGTCTCTTAAGGCCCGCTCGTGTGCCATGTCACAGTGATTGTAAACACTGGTCAAAATAGTGGTATCCTTTTAAGCGTTTTCGTTACGAAAAAAATTATGCGAAGCAAAGCCCTCTTCGAGAAAGCCTGCAAGGATCCCTTTACTACACCATTACTTATCTTCGTTTTGATATCTTCTGCTATGCAATTGTTTTAGATTGCAAATAAACTTAAGACTATAGTATACATCTTCAGGATGAGTTTCTTAAACGCGCACACCATAGATAGGTTACGAAAGTGGGATAGCAATGTTCTTTTTCTTTTTTACCATTTCAGGCTGGAAATGATGCTTTGCTGGAAAAGAGAACGATGGTAGCTTTGAAGCATTATTTAAAGGTAATCCAAAGGCTTGCAATACAAGATCGATTACAAATGAGATACTTCTCCCGTAACCATTGTTCCGGGTATATGTTGCTCTTATGCTTGTAGTAGAAGCAAGCATTTTCTCCTTTGCTGACACAAGCTATATTGTTAGAAATTAGCAGCGTAATCGAGTAAATATCTATACGTTTTATGATTAATAACTGTGTTTACGTATTGAAAAAATAGGCTTTGTCTCTACAATAGCTGAGACCAAAGCCGGCAATTAAAAGAAGTGACAGAAAGTTGCTTATTTATGCTTACACCTTGGCATGTGTAGAAGGCACACTCACTACTGAGTACTGAGGATCGTTCAATTTATAACAGAAATAACTTGGGGAAATGCACTGAAAAGTAAATCGAGCTCGCCATTGTAAACAACACTTTCTTGATTTGATTGAGATGTTGGACATTTTGCGTCGAGGAAACGTTTTATGTGTCGACAATTCTCCATGAAAATGACCATTTTGACCTGTTACGTAATTGATTTGAACTATTTTTCGATGCTGAATAATGAATAACTTTTATTTGAAATGGTTGTGCATTTGAATGCCGTTGAAGTATTGCCGTAAAGTCTTCCTTAGTTGTTTCATTTATGGAGTTAGCACTTTTAATACTTTCTAATAGCCTCTGTTCCTTGGTTTCATAGGATGAGCATGACTAATGTATCATGCGCAGTCGAAGATTTTCGAAGCAGAAAGTACGTAGAGTTGATATAGGAAATTACTTTGCTAAAGTTAAATGAAGAATGCGTTTAATTACTATAGCGCTAGAGATCAATTATATAAACTACTACAGTATAGGGGCGATCCCTTAATCAAGTGGACGTGGTACTGAATATCGACAAACAGCTTCTGGTTTGTTTGTGAGACATCGGACATCAATCGTAACAGCTGCAGAAGGAAAGTAGACTTCGAACAATCTAGTTCTTTTTTATTTCAGAGCTGCTATGGAGCATGTTCGTAACCGCGTTTCTATGGCATTTATGATCTGAGGGGGCAGAAATGAATAATAGAGAGAATCTAAATAATATAGGTCCTTTGCTTAAATTACTTTCCCAATCTATGCCCTCCTTCTAGTAGTTCTAAACTCTTTAGTATTATCTAAGTCTTGGTATTTTCGGTCTTGTTGACGACATTCAAAACTCGTGAGAATGCGTGAACAACGTTTCCAGATCGAGGAACCACATCAATCGCAGCAGAAATGGCTGGGAATCATCATCATCATCGTCTTCATCATCATCATCATCATCATCATCATCATCATCATCATCATCATCATCATCATCATCATCATCATCATCGTCATCACTACCATCACCATCATTATCACCTTCACCATCATGATTACCTTCACCTTTATCATCACCATCAACATCATTATCTTCATTATCATCATCATCATCAACATTATCATCATCACCCCCACCATCAGCCATACTACTACAGTTTCTGTTTACAGAGATGATGTTTTACTATGTACTCCGTTTATATCTGTTTTAATTAAATTTAGGTATGCCTAACAAATATTGCTCAGAAGGCTTCCCCGTCTAGTATCAGTCCCTTACTATTATTTAAATATATAAGTCTGTCTAAGACTGTATAAGAATATACAGTCTATAAGTGTCCTCAGTACAAGAACTGCTTACGTTCTGAATACTATTAATAGGCTCTTTTACATTGTAGCTTTTCATATGTTAGTTTAGCCTGTACACCGACAGAAACTACTTACGTAGTACTATCTGCGCATCTACCGCTTTTTCTTGCATGCTGACCTTGCAGAAAATGATTGCCTCGTTTCTATTGTTTTCGCGCGTTTTCACAATTGTTTATCCGCACTTTTAGCTGCGGGCAGAAAACAGAAGAGATGGCGGGGAGAGAGACAGTCACAGTCAACTATGTCACCTTGGGCCTCTGTTATAAAATAGGATTGTGCCATTTAAGAATAGGATTTAGCCGTTCAATTCAATGTTATAAAGAATCTCGTAAAATAGAAATAGCATTAGGCTATAGGAATAGGATTTCTAAGTATCAGAAACTACAGAGGCCCATTTACATGTCAATAAAACATGTGGAGTAAAGGCAACCAAATCCTAAAGTTGGAACTTTTGAAATGGGACTTTTGGGACTCTTCAAATTTTCCAGTCGAACCGTAAGGTGTAACGTACTCTTGGTTACCTTTTAACGAGGGTATTGAATAAGTTGGGGGGGGGGGGGGGGGCGACGAGGAAATAAAAAAAGATATGAGACATTCATAAAATAGCAAGCAGCATCTTTCCTGTCATA
Source organism: Alatinidae sp. Z8VKAUB7J3 (assembly GCA_010016025.2). Lineage (NCBI taxonomy): Eukaryota > Metazoa > Cnidaria > Cubozoa > Carybdeida > Alatinidae > Alatinidae sp. Z8VKAUB7J3. Next base: position 7,121,134 of record JAAAKM020000498.1, read on the forward strand.
GAAGTAATAAGCCTAGTGTTTGCTGTCTATTTTCGTTACAAAACGTCGGGAAATCGATCCTGCTGTAAAATATTGAAGACAACTAGGCTGCAAATCATCAAAGTGTAATATAAAGAAACAAAATGTTTCTCCGTTGCTTTTAGTACAACGATCTCGTCCCTCCTCCGATCCCCAAATTAATTTTTACGTAGATCACAACCATAATTGGAATTTAAAAAAGCAGCGTTGTTACAACTCAAAATACGACGTGCTTGCGCAAGGTGATGACAATTAGAACTAATCCGGACATGCGAAATTCAGTCGCGCTTAAACTGAACTGAAGGAACCCGAGAAGCTGTAATCAAATTTTCCTATACTAAAGGAGGAATTTCTCAAACTTAACAAAATTGACAATCCTATTACACAAATAAATGATCAAATGGTAGCTTTGTAATCGTCAATCATCTAAAAGACTCATCTGTACCATGCATACCAAAGATTGTGACTCTGTTCGTAAGGTGTATTGCCATTTTAAGAAGTGTGAGTAAACTCGTGTCCTGTGGTACATTAAATACATTGATTGCAGCGAAGGTTAGTGTATACCTTTAACATTTTTACGAACAGCGTATCTGTTTCTGTTTTTATCTGAAGTAGATAAAAAATTCGATTATCTTGAGAAACAAATTATTGACATGTATCCATTTGGCATACGGTTTATCCAGCGACTCCCAATACTTTCGGTATACACACACGAGGACACGAATATTCTGGAGACTTGGTTGATTGCAGTTAAACACTACATCTACATCGATTTTTACCACATGTTGTGAAGAGAATGTACTTTCTGTGAAGAACAATGTTCTCCTTTGCTCAGAATTTTGTTTTCGATTCATTTTAGTAAAACTTTTTAGAGCCGAGACTAAACACGTCCACAGATTAAATAGCTAGCAAAGTTGGTGGGCTGCGGTGGTTGGGCATGGTTAACGAGGAACAGAAGGAATACTACTGTCCAATGGAATTACTTGTATGATGTCACCGTGATCCTGAGACACCATTTTCATTCACCTTAAAATAATAAAAAAAACAATAGTGAATGTAGGGTCAGTACGAGGCCATACATGGATATCGCCGTTTATGCACAGACTATCCACTTCAGCTTGGATAGTCTGCACGCAGGCTAACATTAGTAAACGTATTATGAGAGGTGTACCAGATAGTATATTTAAGGCTTGATGATTTTGATTTCTTTAAACAAATACTTACTATTTAAGCGGTGATACATTTAAAGTACTTTTTCTGTGACTATAAACCAGAAAAATATATGTAAATCCAAAGTAACATGATGTTTAGTGGTTGTTACAAATGTTCTCAAACCAATTTTAGCACATCAACCTATATTTTGCAACATTTTTTCAGAGAAAACGTTACCACCCCGTTTAATCCAAAAATGACCTAATACTTAAAATACTGATACACAAGAAATCCTAATACAAGCCGAAACTCTGATATCAATAGTGGGTCTGGGTGGGCACACAAATTGTCGATCTCTTGATCTATAGTGTCGTTTGCATCTTATGCCGTGCACTCAATTTATCAATGTGTTTAGTTCCTATGTACGAAATGAGAAAACCTATTGTCGTTCGAATAGACGTCTGGAACTGCACCAAACGCCCTGGAGCTCTGCTTGATACGTCTGCTTTGTAAATGATAATACAACTTTTATTAGAATGTTGGCACCCTTACTACTCCACAGAACCCACTTCGAAAAAACCCGCTTTGTGGGGCTCTGTTGCGATGTGGCAACCAAATTGTTTAAGAACTGTCGTTTCTCCGTTATGCAGATAACTTACTGCAAAGGTTTGTGACACGAGGTTCAGTGTTTGGCCGGGAAATAACATTACTGATGATAATTGCCAAAGCGCCTTTTTTGCTGGAAAATGAGGATAAGCTCAGTTGGGTTTTTTTATTGGACTTCGTCATTCTATACCTCTGATTAAAATATAAAATTTCCTGCCGAGTACCTAATACCCAATACCAGATAATCATCGATGCCCTTGCAATAAAACAAGAAATATAAGAGAGAGCGTACAAGAATGAGAACGTGTTTATTTATTAAACGTTTATTTTGACATTATGATGTTTTTTCAATTCAATTTTAAATCAATTAATTTCGTGGAATTTACTTTTACAAATACAAAAGAAGTAGAACCAAAGCCAGAGGCTTAAAGGCTTCAAGTCAGCAAATGACATACATCTCCATCATGCGTGCTCTAATGCATCGTGTTAATACATTTGAGAGATACGTCAAAATATTAATGTGTGAAGTGAATTGATATGCTCGTAAATAAGATAAATAAGTATTGTTAAACAATGAAAGAAAGAGAAAAGTGAGAGGAGAATGAAAGAAAGGAAGAGAGAAAAAAGAGAAAATTTAGAAGCATCCTTACACTTCGTTTAAACTTTATATCATTACTTTTTCACGAGGAAAAACATCGGATTATAAGCATTAAAATTTTCTGACTTGAGCAGCGCAAGATATAGTGGTAAATCAATAAGTGGTGGATCCGAACTCCTTTGGATCTGCTAACCGTAGCAGTTTAGGTCAAGGTATAGAGCTGGATCTGTTTCGATTCGATCTGGGAAGGTCTCGGTTAAAAACATTTGACCAGATCCAAACCGGTACAGATCGGAAAGGAGGCGACAACAACCACCGTTGCAACATACATTTGACGTCATATCTATTTATGTTGTATTTTGCTCCAATACGTTAGCCATAGTCACTTATTATTCGTATTTCAAAGTTCAGCTTCACGGCACTCCATATAACAACGGACGGAATCCCATGCTCAGCTCAGAAGCCAAATAGATGCAATCCCGTGTGAAGACTCTAGAACAGGTTGATTAGACGGGAGCGACTCCATTTCGATCGGTACCAGTCTCCATAAGTATGCGTGTAAGCAGAGTCTAAAAGTGGTAACTTCTGGCTGTATCAAATTCGTATAACTTGTGTCCAATCTTTGTCTTTCTTTTTGAAAGGGACTAAACACACTTGAATATGCCAATGTTAAAAATGAAAGCGAAGAAAAGCAACTGAAAATGGAGTGTGCCTTGTTAAGTCTCAACATTTCTCAATGTCATCTCCTCAGAAGCGATGGCAAAAAAGCAGCCAGGTTTGCAAGGAAGGTATGGTTTTGGAACATTGATTTTTATATTGCATTGATAGTCTCTTCAATAGACCGTAAGATAGAGTCTGAGGCTTCGTATTCATTTTATTACTACCATGTTATCCACGAGGTGAATAGTGTGATATCCCAGCAGGTTGTGTTGACATAGAAATCATTAAAAATAATTTATATTAAGCGTCTTCCATGCACCACGTTAGATTTAGAAAGGCATGCATGTTTGGAGAAGTTCATCTTTGGTATTGCGATCCACTGTGTTTTTTGAATAGATGTCATAAACATGGTTTTCTGCCGGTCATATTTACTGTTCAGACGAGGAAGGTCTCGATCATCGACCTAAACGTGTTACTCTAACATACATAATTTCATGTCATATTGTAAGAAACATGTTAGCCAAGTGTAACAAGGACTACTACAAGACGTTGAAGACATTTGATTCTGCTGAAAACGGTAGGCCTGATAATATCGAGATTCAGGCGAGATGAAATGCAACGTTGTGACGAGGAAGTTGGGAAAAAACAGGGATCGAGGGCCATAGTAGAAGTTGTTTCCTGTACCTGTCCAAGCAGAAACTAACATTCAGAGGTCACAATGAATCCATCAGAAGTTTGAACAAGGGTTTATGTCGGGAGCTCTTAGAATGCTTGTTGAATTTTACACGAGTACGGTTGCACAAATATTGAAACGGGCCTGCCATTAGTATTCTAAATATGAAAGTAGCCTCCACTGCATGATTAATTATTTGCAACTATTCTATAAGACATGTATGATAAACAATCCTACGAAGAATCACCATGTGAGGAACATGCTGGCTTCTCTCTCTTTCTTATCAATGCGGCTGATCATAAAAATGGTGACAGAAGTGACTCTCAGTTTAAAAATTTGTTCCTCCGTCACCACTTACCTTCGATGGAAGGTAATGTTTAACTTTTGTGATTGCGCTAAGAGTTGGAGCTGTACAGGACAGCTACAGAAAGTAATAACAAAGATCAAAATATAAAATCTTCGATTTTTAAACCTGCATCTGATAGAAAGGGCGTAAAGTGTATAATACCTTTTATTGAATAGAAGACGCAGACAAACTCAAGTTGGAAATCATTATCAAAACGCTCCAGGAGTTCTGTATACCATGGTAATACACGACATAAGTTGTGTAGCAGTGTTTTTTGCACAAGCAAAAGGAAGGATAGATATTCTTGGACTTCGTCACGGAGCTCAAAAGACGCAGTACTGACCGTGAGTTTGAATCGCTACAAGATTCGTTGGTTCGGTATGTGAATATCTGCGGATTACAGGATAACATAACTACGAGAAAGACTTCTTCAACACTAGGATTCAACCCTCGAAGAAGTGATATGTATTGGTCAAGCCTCGGAGACCAACAAAATAGATGCTGCGGGGATTCGGCATGGCCAACTTCGAGCATAACTACAGTTGACAAAATTGTGAAAGTCCATGAACCTTCATCCAACATCATAAGCAAGTGTACGTACTGTACCAGCAGCCATCGCAATGGAAAATGCCCCATCTACGGTCAAATATGCAACTCCTGTGGTAAAAAAAATCGTTATGCAAAATGCTGCAACCAACGACCTCCACTATGCCCTAGTTATCTGTCCAGAACTGTTTGTGAACTTTGCTCTAAAGAGGTCACGGACAGTAGCGAATTTTGCTCTCATAAATAGAACCCCAAACGATCTTCAGAAATTTATTGACAGCTTCTACGGAAACACTCTGCGGAAGTTGGACTATGTATCAATGCGTCAAAAACTGAATTTTTGAAACCTGATCCTAACACTTACGTCGTTCTCAATATTAATGGTAAGCGTATCAAACAAATCTGTGTATCTTGGTCACAAATTGCCCTCTACCAACGATGGTGCACCAGCAATCAGGCACAGAATCGGACTTGGCTGGGCAGCCCTGGAAAAGAACAAGAATCTGTAAACACAAATGTCGAAGCCAAAATCTACAATAGATATGCCCTCTCTGTTGTGCTGTATGGACTCAAATGTGTAAAGTGGACAACCGAACTTCTGTAGAAAGTTGAAACCTTTTAGAATCACATTATGCGGTTCATGATGAACAAGAGACTCGTCGACCATACCACAATAGAAGACCTACTAACAACAACGAAACTGATACCTATCACTCCAATTATTAAAAGCAAAGTGCTAAAAGTGTATGGACACATCAAAACGTCTACAAACAGCCTATCCAGACTCCATTTTTAAGGAATGATAGAGAGAATGGGAAAACGCGGAGGACCACTTTTTTCTTTCCTGATTTCTTGAAATGACCAATTATCTTGGTAAATTTAGACGGAATTTGGCCGAAGTAGCTGCACCTTTATGTTGCAGACATTTACTGGTTCTTTGACAACCACAACAAGAACCTATTAAAATTATCAAACGTAATTTCTGTGATCTAAAATTGCCCACTAACGTTTGTTCAGATAGCTCAAAAAGTTGTTTAGGTGCCCCACTTGAGCAATTGCATAATGATCACTGGCGTCCGTGGGATTCGCAAGTCGGTCACTTATCAAATCAGAGTGCAATTATCGCAAAATTGAGAAAGAAACTCTTAGTATCGTTTCTCCCTGCTAATAATGTTTACACATGCTCTATAGTTAAGATTTTATTGCCGAAAATTATCAACGTCCATTACCAGCAATTTTTTCGAAGCCTCTGATCAACATTCCTCCAAGAATTCAAAGATTTTTGCTAAAACTTCAGAAAGATAGTTTCACCATGAGGTATGTTCCTGATAAAGACCTGTATGTTGCCGACACTCTTAGTAATAAGTGAGACTGATATGAATTCTTATGTATTTGCTATTGAGTCGCCACTGCCGATCATTGCATCAATACTGTAAGGATTTGAAAGGTCGACCGCAGAAGACTCGACCATGGTGCTTTTAATGTCATATGCATAAAACGGATGGCCATAGAAATCTATAACGGATCCCCCAAAAGTGATATCGTATTTACCAATTCAGGATGCAATTTCGACGTAAGAAAGTCTGCTTCTTAAAGGCACGCGCATCATTATTCCAAATTCGATGGGTAAGGAGATGTTTAATTTTATTCTCACTGGTCATCTAGGTGTCGAAAGGTCTAAAGCAAGTGGTAGGCGAGCCTGTGGAACTGTAGACTTGATTTTCCCTATTTAAGGTTTCCACGGGCCCCTTAAGAAGATGTCAGAGAAAATATTCCGTACTTAAATTAATTTTTATGTTTTCTCCATGTTTGTTACCATTGAGAGTTTCAGATTATGTAACATATACCAGGCACCTTCTTTCTCGTCTCTTACCGCCTTTCAGTTGTCACATTTTGCTTTGCCCATATCTTTAAGTATTTAAAGCCTCATTTCGGAATATGGATATCCCTATTTGTAGTTCATAAGGATGTTTTATGCAGTTTCAATTTATTCTTGGTCATTAGAAAGTGTAATGGCTTCCATTGCCTTTTTTGCTGCTTTAAGAATGTGACTACGTTATGTTAAGAATTATGAATTATGTTAGGTGACTATGTTAAGAATATGTCAAGAACTGAGTAGCAAATTAAGCTTTTCTAAGGAAAGCCTGTGTTGTAACGATCTGCTAAAAGTTTGCTTACTTTTAGTCCAGTGCTTGCCCACATGATTGCAATGTGAATCACTTACATCATAAGCCTTCATTCTATCTTCACCGTCGAAAATCGATATATCTCGTATTGGTAAAGATGTGATGTACTGTGTCTGTAAGGTGGGGCATGGATAATCACCGGTACCTAGGGGCCCTGTGCACAAAACTAAGCTGTATGTTTTTATTTGGGTAGGGGGCAAGAGAAAGAGAGGGAAATAGATGTCATCATTCAATTCGGGGGAACGCCAGACTAAAAGACCAGTTAAAAAATTTGCTTGGTGACATTAGGGACCAAACATTTATGACGGCGTCGTGTTGAAAATTGGGTTAGAGTAAGAGGTCTGCGGTTCCTTAAAAATGGAATTTATTGTTCTTTTGCGGAGAAAGGGGAATGAGTTGTCTGAAAGTTTGAGAACCTCACAAAGTTTTGGTCTCTAAGATTAATAGAAAACTGAAATCGTGAAATTGATAAGAGGCTACTACTAATATTATATTTATTGTAGAGATGGATGTGTCGTGCCTTAATACAGAAAATCAGTGCATCCTCGGTCAGCCGAACGGCATGAACTTAAAGGTCCGGCGAACTGTTAAAATAAGCCCCAGATTCGGATAAACGAGGACGGAATTTTGAGTCACCATGGCTTATTTTACGTTAAATGTTATTAAAAATATGCTGCCGTCATTCCCAATGGCCCAAACAGAGACAAGAAAAAAGACCGAAAATGGAGATGCATCGTTTAATGAACATAAGTGTTGCATGACAGGATAACAAAGTTCAACATTAAAGCGATGCCTCTTCCAATAAAATTCTGCCGCCCATAAGCAAAGACCATTATTATGTAAACAAAGAATTTTTTCCAATGAAGCTGACATCGCGCATTCTGCTTTACCTAAAGGTTCAAAGTGTTGCTAATCTAAAAGTTAAGTTGGTCTTATTCTTGCTGAATGAAAGGGGGAAAAGAAGTTTTCAAAATTAAAATTTTCCTGAGTTGGAGGTGTTCGTAATTCGTTCGAAATTCAGCTAAATGGGAATGTGCTATACCTCATGGCTACTGGCTCTTTCTCTTTAAATTGCAGTGAATACCTGACATAGCGTCCTCCCCTATTTTATATTTTCCACCACCAGACTTACTGATAGATCTATCTGCATCACCTATTCTAACTCTTATTTTTGTGTATGTTTCTTTACAGCCAGCTAAAAATGCGGTCCCTAAGGTCTCTTCTCTTTCTCAAGGCAAATCACTTAAGGACCTCCATTTTAATTGCAAAGTTCTGTTGCTCTTACTTCTCATTAAATCTCGCAAATTGTGACTCTAACTGCCCAAACACTGGCCTTCTCCATTAATCTAATAGCCCCTTACCTGCAAATATACAGTGCCATGGGCCTCCACGACTTACAATGGGTTACTGTTTATATATCCTTAAAGTCTCTTTTATGGTATTGGGCAGCCAAAATTTAGTGTTATGTATATGTACATATGGTAGTATATATTGCAGTATACATACACTACACTAATATGTAATGTTATAGTCATTAAATCAAAAAAGGGCAGTTATATTAGGTTTCACATTCCTCATTGTTTCTCAGAGTGCCATACATATACATTTACTATATATGTAGGGGGTATCAGTAATTCTGGTTCAGATGGGGGCTTGGTGTAGTAAGATGGGGGGAGAAGGCCACATGAGGGCGATAGATGACAAAAAGGGGGAACAAAACCCGGAGGACGCCATGACCTTAGGTCAAACATGCTTATTCAAAGACAGAGAGACAATTTGGAAACTTAACCCTATTTACTCTTTTACGGGTAATTTATGCCCTGGCTCATTACTCACCATTAAATTTTATTTCATACATATATGGTATAAAAATTGTAATAAAAACTAAAACATTTATGTTCCATTTTTTTTTCGTTAATTCGAAAATTATCATGTATTTCTAATAGAAGAGAATCACCTAGCCAGTACCCTTGGCTTTCATTCACTAAATATGGAATTTTAGATATTTATCATCAATTGAAAGCTTTAAAAAGATATTCGTATTGGTAATCTTGATCACTGATCATCTCGTACATGTTCAGATGAACGTTAAGCTTACTTACCGTTATCCTCCTGCTAGCAGTGGCAGTACGAAGACTCTCTGTGCACCTCTGATCTGCTTTTCAAACCTGGGAATATGCGTAAAGGTCAAAGCTTTCCGAGGATATACTCTAACCTCTCGCTGTCTAAAGGTAGAAAACCTATTTTATCAATTGATGTGGTGCTTGTGTTCTCTACATTAGGCATTAGCATTAGACGGCGTATCAGTTAAAGCACATTACAGACTTGGAAAGGTAAGTAATGAGCATCGTAAATTCAACTTTATACACAGTCTACTGTTTTAGAGCCAAGTCTTTACACTAATTAAGAATGATACACACTGATTAAAGTAATTAGATCGTTGTATCATCCTTTAAAAACTATACTTAAGGTTACTTACTTAAAATGTTAAGATGTTATGCAAAAGAACATTCACTTGAAAGAACGCCAAGGGTGTTGCATTTCGTATGCATGGGTTTTTGGATTCGATAAATTGGATTCACTAAAATAAATGGATGTGCTGCGGCATCTGTTGTGGTCGAATTTCTCTAAAAAACCCCTGAGTTGTAGATATTTGGACAGTTCTGGAACAATAGGTATATATTGCTTCATTTTAGGGAAAGGCAAGCAGAAGCGAGCATTTTGATCACTAGACCCGTTCGATCGTTAAGAGAACAAAGAAGAAGATGTCATCCCCTAGCACAAGAGGACGAGGCCAGGGTGATGCAATCCGTAAATATAGACATGCGAGCCAGTAAGAAAGAGATGATCTGTTAAGGTGTGCAAGATTAGGGTAGGATGTGTGCGACCCTAAGTACCCCCTTGTTCCATTTTGTTTCTTGATTCTCGCTCCTGCTAAACAACTAGCCACGAACTAGCGTAAAAGCTTTCTCTTATCCTGCTGATTCTCACAAACGTAGATCTTAAGAGTAGTTTCATTGTTTAGGAAAATTGCTATTGAAGTGCTTTATTGGAGTGCCTAGACATAAGCGACTTTACTGTTATTTGATGTTTTTTCTATCATAAACTAAGCTAAAGCTAAAGTGACAACCTCTGACTGATATGTTTTCTCTTTGAAGTGACTTGCCCGAGGTTCCTGATCTTTAGTAACAAACAAGGCTTCCATCTCATTTGTGTTGTTTTGTTGTTATGAGGCAAGACATAATCCATTTAGATATGCTGAATATGATTTTAAATTCGGGGAAAAAATGGTAATGATGTCACCATTATCTTACTTATATATTGCGGAATAAACAAGGTTGTGGAACAAACAAGAACATTGCTGTTATTGTTCTGTTGTTATTAGCAAATATTCTATTTGAAAACTAAGGGTACTAACGTCATCTTTAGCAAAAAAGATGGGAAATTCCTTGTTGTGCAAAGGTTGATCATAATACATTTATAGAGTAGTTTGGATATATTCTGATATATTCTGATATATGACATCAGATGATACAGATTTACATTTCGTAAGCATTTTTGTATTTTGCACCATGACTATGCCTTTATTTAGAAGTACAAGTGGGTTTCATAAGAGCGTATTCATACTTCGGGTTATATCGAGTTAAGAACAAGGTATCGTTTGATTTTGGTATTTGTTTAAAGCTTTGGTCTCTCTGTATGTAAAACAAAGAAGCCATTTGTGTTTTTGTATGACTTAGAAATGGCATTTAATTTTATTCACCCTGTCTCTGTCATTATTTCCTCCCCAAGGATGACAAAAAAAGGCTATTTTGTTAAACAATTACTACAATCACGACGAGAGATGATTGATGTTTCTCCTCAAACTGTCATTTGGTTTTATGGAGTATATCAAGATGCGTTTTTTAACGAGATTTCCTAAACCGTATTTAAAGTAGAGTTTATATAGGCTCTCTGCGCCATGTTCCTTGGTTAAGTTACATGGTGCAGAGAGGCTGGTTCCAATTGCGTTGAGCTGGAAATCGATGCCCGCCGGTGGATGATTGGGAGCTAATGTGGCGGCTAGGGAAAAAAAGTATGCTATCACCTAGCTCAGAAGGTAGAGTGCAAGCCGCGAAAGCGTGGGTCACGGGCTCAATCCCAGGTGGTGACATGTTTTCTATTTCTCTTGTGTTCTTTTCAAGGCTGGCATTTCAAATCCTCTGTTCTTGATGATACTTTCTTCTTACTTTAATGGACTTCGATTGATGATGGGCCGGATGGCAGTTCTTCCTTGGTCAAGTAACATGGCGCAGAGAAGCTGGTCTCCAATTCCATTGAGCTGGAAGTCGATGTCCACCGGTGGATGATTGGGAGCTAATGTGGCGACTAGAGAAATAAAAGTATGTTAACATCGGAAGTCACCCAGCTCAGTTGGTAGAGCGCACGCCACAAAAGGGTGGAGCAAGGGTTCGATCGCTGGTGGTGACATGTTTTCTATTTCTGTAGTGCTCTCTCCAAGGCTGAGATTTTTTATAGGCGCAGTTATACCCAGATGGTCAAAGAGGGCAATCAACATACTGTTTGGTAATGTTCCTATAAAGGTACTATTGAGGTTGACCACCAGATTTCCAGCTTGTACAGTGAGAAACTTGGGACTGGTCCTTGTAATGGGATATGTTACTGTATTGTTTTGGAGAACATTATTGATAGCTTTGACACAACTTTTAGAAGTTTAGCACTAAGAACGAAGATGGCATCCACGATGACCACTGCACTGTTTCTGCCCCAATCCTCTTGACAGCATTTTGGCTACAGCGGGTCCACCCCTCAATGGAGTCACCTCAACACTGGTGCTGACTGGCTATATATTGTGTGGCTCGCCTCTCAACACTTATCGCACTCAACATTCGCTTTATCTTCACTGCCCTACTACCACATCACACTCAAACCACCCATCTCTTGTCTACTTGCTTCGCCCTCCCTCTTTTGACCAGCTTGGGACTCCCTTTTTATGCCTCGTGAAATCGAACGTCTCCTTGGACGTCTTTTATTGGGAGGTTCCCTCCATTGATCCGCTCTGGTTTATTTTTAGTGCATCCACAATAACCCTCAGTACCTGGTCATGGCTCCAGGTATACCTCCCTGTCTTTAGACTCAGCTCACAATTTGAAAGGACATGTCTTAGTGTACCGTACTGGCCACGTCTGCATTTATCATCATCTGTTACTTTCCACCTCACTAGGTTGGCTGGGGATGGCATCATAGCATATGTGGACTTAAGCTGACCCAGGCTGGCTCCCACTCCCGTAAGTCTTTCCAAGACAGTTTTCTTACAACCACTATCTCCTGCCACTGCAAGCATTGCCCCTGCTGAGCACATTGCACTAGATGTAAGCGTCCCTTCTCCTTTTCCTGTCTCTGTACCTCTCGAGCAACTGAATCCTTCCTCTCCTTATCTGTCATGCTGTAGAAAGGCTTGTAGCTGTTGCATCCCACCCCCTGTCTTCCCCCTTGTCTGTATTGCTTCCACAATATCCCTGAGCCTGAGTACAGCCTCTGCTCTATTCACTTCTTCCTCTTGCGTGTACGCACTTCTAGCGGGTCGTCCCTGATACCGTGATCCTTTGAATGTCTTGGCATCATCACAGCCCTAATCATCCTAGCCTTCTACTCTTCGACTATTGATGTTATTGGAAGTTCCTGTGCAATTCCCTTTCCATAGAGTGCTGCGTTGTTAATTTATTTTGGAAGACCATTTCACTTGCTGGTGTATGCACCACACTTCTTTTCAATCATTTCTACCCTTGATTCAGCAACCTCATAAATTATCACTGGTCAGAGCAATCGTGGGTACAAGCCAAACTGCAAACACTAAAGCTTGAATTTGCCGGGTCACTTTGTATGATCGATGCTTGCAAGCCCCTCCTTTGCCTGGTTGAAAATCACCACACCTTGGCTCCTGTAACTTAGATTTCCCCTATATACTCGTCCAAGACTTTTTACTGACTCGTCACGCACAGTTGGAATCAGGTCTCCTGCTATTATGTATCTAATTTCTTTTGCTTTCCTATTCTAAATGTACAGCCACGTGATTTCTTTGCATTGCATTGAACTTGAAGCTACGTGATTTCTTTGCATTTGCATTGAACTTCATACGGGACCAGTTTATCAGCTCATCAAATCTCTTAAGAATTCTTCTAGCAGCCTGTTCAGGAAGCCCTGCCTTTTGCACAGTCTCATCAATGGACAAATGACATCACCCTTCCAGCTAAGATACCAAAGAATATCTTTCCATTGACATTGAGTGGGGAAATTGGTCTGAACTTGGGACTTATCCTTGTGATGGGATATGTTACTATATTGTTTCGGAGAACATTATTGATAGCTTTGACACGACCTTTAGAAGTTTAACACTGCGAACGTATAAGATGGCATCCGCAATGACAAGTTTAAAGCCCAGATTGTCCTCCGCACTCAAAAGACAGTGTCTTTCACCCTAAGTGTTTTTAAGACGATATAGTGTGATGGAAAGATCCAACTCATGAGTATCAGCAAAGGCTGATAAAGAAGGTGCGCAAGAATGTGACTAAAAAGGTCCACTGTCTGACTATTCTTTGTACACTCATGCCTTGCTTTTAATCCAAGGTTATCCTTGGTAGGATCAATCTCTTCCATATTCCCTGTGGATCCTTGTAGTAGGGAGCAAATTGAAATTGCAATGTCTTAGCATCATTCCCAAAGTTAAACAGTATTTCCAGTATGTCACGATGAGCATAGGTGTTTGTCACCAATGAAACTAGTCGTCCGTTTTAATGAAACGTCTTCTTTTGGAAGTCTTAGATGGTTTAGGAGCACTTGCTTTTACACGTAAACGTGCAGGGCGTTTTCCAAGGAATTTGTTGGTGGCTTCTTTTGGTAGTGTTTCCCCTGTCTCTTAGCCTCGTCGGCTAGTTTTACTCGTCGTATAGCAGCTGACTTTATGTTTTCACCATGAATCAAATCCCCTTAGACACATGATGTAGAAGCTATCTTCCCCAAGGTAGCTAATCCTCGCTTCATGAGAGGCACTGCTGATCAAAGAACCCATTTAAAGGTGGAACCTAGAGCATACCCCTTCCGTATGGGCGCTCCTATGTATCCTCTGATGTTTTCCCCTCTTTGTCCATACATCACTTGCTGCCGTTGTGCCAGCTGGCGAAAGTATTCTTTGCAAGGATTATGTGTCATCTTTTAACATTCAAATCCTCTAACACGTCTAAAGTGTAGTATGATGATCACTTTACCACCTACAAATGGAGTGAGACTGTCTCTGTCTCTCTCTTTATAGCCATCTCCAGAGATTCTATCTGGAGATCCAGAGAACCTTCCAAGGGTATCACACGTAGTAGAAGGATGCTAAAGTCTTCAACCCTTTGATCACCGATAATATCCTTTTAAACGTTAATGTTTTGAAAATGGATATCCATACTAGAAACCACATCAATCTCTTTGGATGCACGATCAACGGTAGTCCCGTCTGGAAACCCAAAACGTGTGTCTACATCCCAAGTCAAGAGCCCGTTGAACATGTGATCTTTACGCGGTTCGGACCTTTTTGATACTCAAACGTAATATTTGGTATGTTCTGTATGCTCCATCAAAAAATGACATAAGTCTTGAACTGCGGGATAGTGCCGTTCGGGTATGACCATGAGGAACCACATGCCAATCATATTATGGTACTTGATAGTGTTTTTGACACGGCTTATGTTGTGAAAAGCATGAAGGTATTGTATCTCACAAATACCATTTTCTCAAGAGCCATCAATATTAAGAGGCGGTGACCGTTTCACTTGATGGTTTGACAGGGTATTCAATGGGAAAACAGTTATGGGACTGTAGCTAGATAAAGTGACATAAAACTGATGGTATTTAATTCTTCCACTGAAGATGTACGTCGTTCTTTGAGATCCAGCTGTTAAACACTTTTGGGCATCCAAAAAAATTCACCAGATAGTATATCCGTTTTCTACCAAGAGTCCTCCGTTTTATAATATTTTCAATCCAGTATACGTCGTCCTTAGTTACTGGAACTGGTTGCACTTCTTGCTTATAAAATATCGCTTTGAGTGGTTGGTCTTGCATATCCTGCAGCACATATGTAGGTGCAGAAGCAGTTGTCACTCTGGCAACCAAAAAGATCTCTTCACTCCGGTTGGGAATGTGTCCTTTCTGAAACGTTCTCCTCAACTTACTTACATAATACCCTACTTTGTATTTTCCATGAGTGATGCTGAAAGGGGGTAGAGATGACGTCTTATCCCAGCCTCGTTCTCTTTTGTAACTTTAGCAGGGGAAGTTCCTAAGGTGCAAGGATGAGAACTTTTACAGGCAAATACCAGTTGAGGAAGTACATTTACGTATCTTCGGGTTTGGATGGCAGTGAATATCTCCATGTCTTGGTTTTAAACGTTCGTTTGAAGTGTTCCACCACACTGGGGTATGAAAGAAGGATATATCGTTTTTTTGAAGATACTGCAGTACTGTTCTGTTTATAAATTCGGTGGCTTTGTCAGCCTGAAGTCGCGATGGCTTTCAACTTGAGCTAAATATCGTACTTAGAGCTGTTTGAATAGCTTAACCGGTTTTACGATGTAGCGATCGTCATCTGCCATTGCAAAGGCGGGGAGGGTATAGGGGTAAAAACATACATCCTTCCCTATATACACCTGCCCTTGATGATGTCATACGATAAGCGTAAGAAAAAATGCAATGGATATTTCTTTGAATAGAGTAAAGCGTATTGCAGACTGATGGTGCAATCTTAATATTGTTTTTAAGTAAAGAAGGTTTTTGCTTCTTAACAACTGGGCTCATTCATCCATCTTTTTGACGTCATCAGGATATTGTTAGGGTTTTGTTTCTTAACAAGTGAAGTCGTTCATCCCCAACACTTCGGATGCCTTAAAGTAAAGTTACATAGAGATGGTGCAATGATGGTGCAATGATGGATAGATGAAACGTTGCTGACTTCAACTGACCATTGTATAAACTTCTTAGGTTCTAAATAATTCTGCCCACCTTATTACTGCTCATTTCCAATTTTGTCAACCTGAAAGTTTATCACTTTAAGACTTACAGTGATCTCAAGGAAGAACATTCGATTTTAAGATGAGCTTTTACAAATCTTCATCAACACATGCGATGGCACAAAGCATTTGCCAAGTATGTGAGAAGGAGTTTTAATAATGCTTTAGAACGTCTTTGTCATCGAAATACTCTATTGAAGTGATCTTCCATCAAGGTAAAGACATCAGCATCCTGAAAGTTCCTTCTGTGGTATTCTGTTCTCGTTCTTTTGCAGCTTACACCTCCGCAACATTATCTAGGGATCTCAATGAGGCTCACCAGAACTTTAACATCGCTTTTAAAGAGTTCATCTCCAATGGTTCCCAGCAGGGAAAACTAAGAAGTCTTTCAACTCTACGTCACTTCTGCGACAACCCCAGACACATCACATCAACTTGCTGTTTTTTTCGCAAGACATTCGTCGCCACTACGGCCTGATCAGATAAATATCACACCTTCTCACGGACCAACTCAGTGATCATGATGGCCAAAAGTACTTCTGCCCTTACTGCCTTCTGCCTTACTGCCTTCATCGATACTACAGACAATCGATACTTGATGAACATGTCCTCCTCTGTCCTCCTCTGTCGTGATAATGAAGCACAAAGAACACGTCTCCCTGAGGAAGGAAAAGCATCTACAAAATCCAAAACCAGGTACCCATACTTTTGTCATCTACGCAGATTTAAAATGTCTTCTTTAACCTGCCTCCACTTGTTCTCGTAACCACACTTGTACTCCCCCTTGTCATCACCACGAACCCTGCGACTATTGTTACTATGTTGTTTCCAAGGATCCTGATCTCCAGCAAAATCCTGCTTTATACTGGGGACCAGATGCAGCCCCCCACTTCTTAGATGCCTAAGGTGGTTGCGACTCTGCTTCTTGACTACCTTGTATTAAATAATCTCAATGATGTATATCAATCAGCATACATTCAGTATCACAGTACTGAGACTGCCCTCTTGAAGGTAAAAAATGATATACTGCGTGCTGTTGATAATCAATAGACAGTCATCCTACTACTATTAGAGTTCTCGTCACCATTCGATACTGTTGACCATGGGATTCTTCTTAACAGACTATCAACTAGATTTGGAATAAAAGGTGATGTACTGAAGTGGATACGACCATATCTCTGCAGCCGGAAGCAATTTGTCTGTATTTACAGCTTAAAATTCTCAATTAGAAAGGTAGAGTCGGGATAGCTAAAGGATCTGTCCTCGGCCGGCCGCTGTACACAGCTCCAATAAATGACAAATTCAAAAAGCACAATATGCCGTTATGCTGATGATGTACAGCTTTATGCCTCATTCCAACGTCCCGCTTCACATGACTCTGCTATTCATAGGTTCAAACATGTGTATCTGCGCTTAAAAATTGGATGCTTAAAAAAGTAAACTTAACCCTATTTTACAGGAGGGGAGGGGGGCTGGCTAGCAGGCCCGCGGCTACATACTTCTGTTCATAACGTTTTAACAACTTGACGTATGGTCGGGAAATTTGGCGACTTTGCCTAACTTTTACTGGGAATTCTTTTGACAGATAAATTTTTTTTTACATGTTTTCTATTTCTGTGATTTTGTTGCATCACGAGTTTTGAACTTTCTCTTTTGTCAATTTCTTTGAAAATCATGATCATTTTAATTTTAAGCTTAGATATTCTATCCGTAAAGATTAGAGAATGATGAAAAATATTTCACTTTTCGCAAAAAATGATAAAATATATTGTGCAATAAGGCGAACGTTGTTAGAGAAACTTAATTGTCAATATATTCGAAACTATTATGAGAAAATCACTTGTTCCAATAAAGTTTGGACAAACAGTGATTTAAGAGTGACATTTTGTATGTTTTGTGGTTATTTTTTCAGTTATAGTGCTAAAAAGAAAAATAAATCACTAAACTATTAGTGAAAAGCCTTTTCAGAAGACACTAAAGTCATACAATTTGTAAACTAACTTACCAAATATTAGACCTATACTGCCTAATGCCAACATATACATAGAGTAATACCATAAAGATGCTACAAACACTTTGACACTTTGGGTAATTAAAAACAAACATATTTCAATGTCGGAGCACGTTCACTACCTCTACAAATCCTAATTCTACCAATGTAATAGGTGCTATATGAACTTTCAAATTATTATTATCGTGTGTCACAATTTTGTGTCAGGCTGTTGTAATTGCCGAAGTTTTTCTGCCAGGCGGATCATAATTGTCTGCCATTAATTTGTTTATGTCTTCCTAGCCCTTAGCGTATTGTTCTATAATTCTGCAGACCCATGCAAGCATTAAATTGGAGGTGAAAATTTCGTAACATTACAACTTAATAAAGCCTGATAGAAATTTTGTAATATACGTGTTTTGTAAAGAGTATGTGTTTAAATTAGATGTTCATAATATAGAAGTGAAATAAAATAATTTCGAGGAAGTGACGAGCGTGAGGCACTTTTACTGGAGCAAAACGTTTTGAGGTATTTTAGCAAGATATACATGCTTATGTGCGCTATACATAGTTATGTGCAGAATACATGTAGATATATCTATACGTTTATATATGGTTTTTATATGTATATATAAGTTCACTATGAATATGCGACTATGAATATAGTGTTTGCGTCAAGTACTGTAGTTCAAGAACAGAACGTGTACGAATCCGATCCATATAAGAGACAGAATCCGGTCCTATCGAATGCGGATTGGATCGTAGTGAACAATTAAAGTTGTGCTTTTGGGCCAGATCCAAGGCTATATTCTTCAAATTTGGATCGATCTCATTATCTTTGGATTATATAGAGACAGTCCTTGCTCGATACAAAATGAATCTTTTTATTGGTTTGAGTTTAGTAATGATATTATAATAAGAGGATACACGCTAATGATTCTTATTGTCAAAAATGTTACAGCAAATATTTATTTCGGAATTCATAGCTTAAACGTTAAACAAATTAAGCGTTCGTTGGAGATAAACATTGGTTTGCAGCTCTGAAGGGTTTTATTGGGAGGGGGAGAGTTACCCTTAGACGTTTGTTGTGCCACCAAGTATATTTTTGTCAATTTTCCAAAGCTATGTAGGAAACTAAACCAATCAAAGACCACAAAAACACTGAACATTTGAATTATTTCTGCTAACGCACTTCTTGCCCCAATTATAAATCTTTTCTTACATGCGAATGGCTTGGCCTTTTCATTTACCCCACTAAAGGGGTTCACTCTCATCTCAACAGCTGGCAACACAACTCACTGGAGTTAATGCGGGGCCCTAGTGCTCTTGGGTCATTTTTGATAGAGAAGGTAGTTGGTTATGTTTTACAGCATACGTAATTCCAAAGCAAGTGATACGATTACAGCGGCGCCTATCATTGGCACACTCGATTTTTAAACCAATTGATTTTTAAAAAACTGCTTTGTCACTCTTCTATTGATATGATTGATGCTAGCAGTAATAGA
Organism: Alatinidae sp. Z8VKAUB7J3; assembly: GCA_010016025.2. Lineage (NCBI taxonomy): Eukaryota > Metazoa > Cnidaria > Cubozoa > Carybdeida > Alatinidae > Alatinidae sp. Z8VKAUB7J3. Next base: position 7,140,464 of record JAAAKM020000498.1, read on the forward strand.
GGCATCAACATTTGGAAATTAAGGCTGCTATCTTTAAATGAGTTCAATAACCCTAGCACGTTATTACCTAAACAAGACCCAAAAGACAATATTTCGATCTCCCGTACCTTAGGCGTACATGTTTATAACGCACATGTCAGATTCCTATTTACAAATACCAAACAGCATAGTGTCAAACAGTAATTTCTATTGTCGGCAAGATAATGCATTGTGCCTCCAGTTAATTGAGCTTGTAATTTGTAGTAGGTAATCATTACAGCTCAGACAATTCGACGAACAGACCCGTCGCCAATTAGACGAATTTATTTTACAATTTCAAAGTAAACAGGCAAATTAAAGTCTTAGTTTACGCAGCTAATACCACAGGATTAAAAGTTTTAAGCTATATCATTGACTAACATATTCTAACTCTTCCATTTAAATGTAATAAAGCGAAATCTGGTGATTACATGCTTGTACATGAAGTAATTTCTGGCAAACAACGTCCTAAGCAGCCCCAATACATCTATTCATTTTCCCATAAAGCTGTATTGTATATCTAGCTTACAGTATGCCTGACAAGCAATAAAAGGGCACCTACTCTCTGTCTGCCGCTCTAATAGATAGCAATTTAAAGTTCATACGAGCGAAACTCATCAAATGTGGACAATATTGGCGACCGTGGTAGAAAATATGTCTGTGCTAGACGTTAATGAGCAGCTAAGTAAAGATGGGGTTTGCGTAATTACTATTCAGCGTTAGAATAACTTTGGCTAGCACATGGAGACAGGCCTCAATTTCTAGGGTAGAGAATAAACCAACAACACTTTGCATTGACACAGGGATTACAAAATACTTGACATAACCTACGAATAGTAGGTACCGGTTGAACTACTCCACTTACCACAAATGATTGAACTAGTTCCCTCATGCTGATTCATTGCCCTTTCGAAATAAGCGCCCAGGGAGGAGGCTACACTAGGCTTCCTATTATTGTGATTTTTATCAAATAGTAGATAGGGATATTTGTAATCTTTTATGCTGAATAACTGCCCTGCGGTAATAATAAAATTTTCTAATTAGCGCCGCGGGTGCCATTTTGGTCAATTACTTAAGCGGCCCTCGACTACTTAGCCCCCTTCACTAACTTGTTTTGTCTTCTCCCACTAGGGAAGTTCAGATAGTTAGAGACCATGATGGGTTATCTAAAAGGACTAACTACGCAGCCACTTGTTTGCTAAAATCATTCTATGGAAAGCTGCTAACTGATGATATCAAGTGTAGGGGCCTTGTAAACATGGAATCAACATTTGAGAGGTCGTTAAAGTGATAATAGGCTATGAGACCGAGTTAACGGACTTGCCATTTTGTAACACGTCATTGAATTCTGTTCGTTTATCTCGCATGGTACTAAATCAGCTCGCTGTCTCCAGCACTTTACATTTAACGATAGCTTCCAATACTTCCCAGGTGTCGAATAACTTTGAGTTAATTTGCTGCCAATAGGCTCTGATCCATTATGACAGTTTGTTGTTTCGACACATTTTTGAAACAAACTCTTTTTTGGGCAATAAGAGACTTAACTTTCGATTTTAAAAATAACGTAATAATTTTGTCACCAAATGCCTCCTGTACCATTGTACAATTTTATGAATCAAATTCAATTCCATATTTCTAAACATTTCATTCCGTCTATCACGAAAAAGTAAGATAAAGGCATGCAAACAAAAATATATTTGTAATAATATAAATTTATTTTCAAGAGAAGTATCATTGCCTTCGGCTCTTGTGATCGTCAACTTAAGCATTATAATGTTACGTCAATTCCAAACCTCATCACCACTGGCAATAGAGAATCTCTCTGTTTTGCTTTAAAGATTTATGAACACCATTTTTCTATATTAGTGCTCGGGCACAGTATATGGTAATGGCACTGGTGAAGATTTACATGGTAACAGAAAACAGTCAGGTGGTAAGATTTGGGACCTAGCCGCAACATCGTTGACGTTGATGTGGCTGTCGCAATGACAGAGTAGGTATTTCTTAGGTGATAGGTGCCCTACTCAACCTCCTTCAGCCGCACTGTCCATAAAGAACACAAATACATTTACACAGATAAATATTGAACTTTCATATAGCTACATTTGAACACCTAGTTATAGCTGACAGGTTTTCAACAAACGTTGAAACATAGCCGAACCATTACATATAAAACCTCTTTTTATATTGGACAGTTTATCATTTATCTGAGATACAATTTTCATGTCCCATCAAAACATTCTATGGAAAAATGCTATTGAATAAAGACTTTCGATAAAAGTCTATAAAAAGATGTATACAGAAGAAGGAGTAAACTCAGAGGGCGAGAGGCAAATTTACCATTTTTCTGGAGTATTGAAAGAATTTCTTTTAACAATCATCACCGTATATTGATCGTCTTGGTTGCTAGTTTATCTTTTGTGCCATTTATTTCCCACAACTGAAACTGAAGCTTTTCAATAATTACACGTCATAACTTTCTTATATAGCAATTTGTAACACAAGAGCATGTACTCTTAAACAACAGCCATCTTAATGATGTTCTATTTAGACCTAAATGCGTTGGTTGGTAGGTTAGGTGGCTAACCACTGAAAAAGACGAAAATAGTGACATTGTATTATTGTAATGATTGTTTTTATATAGAAAATTTAGGTTTTTATGCCCTGGAGATGTCATATATACAAATCACAAACAGAGTCATGTATATTAACTATGATGTATACCTCTACTGTTTTTAATAGATCATGTAAATTAGATATGATGTTTTACTGTGCATTCCATGCCTAACACCTTAAAACTTTAGTAGAGGTATTATCAGTTACTTATAAATCAAAAGTGGCATCCACTTTTATAATTGACGCATAAACAACCAGCACACAAGACACCATTTTGCATCCTCCATAGAAGGAGAATTTGGATTGGCTATTCTGATATTTTTTGCGAGAGGTGGGGGGAGCCTACACATATTTGACCTTTGACATTAAAATTGTGAAGCTGATTGTAAATTTGAAAGGGCTTAGTGGTCCTGAAGGTCTCAAGTGGCTACTGGCCTGATAAAAGGAGATACCTCTGTATACACAATGATGCAAAAGTTTCAAGCTCTCTCAATAGTTTTGCACAAGCAAGGCCTTGGTCTTTAAATGCTGGGTTTGTGTCAAAAAGTTTTACAAAATCGACATTTTCGTTTGGTTAATGGAAATAAAAAGAGGTGATAAGAATGAAATTTCTACCTACTCTTTTCCTTTCCTCCGCAAAATGTATTACCGTATTAACAGGCGACGTCGCTACGTGCCTGTCAACAGTCAATAAAGTAAACTTTCTTGGAAAATGTTGGCACCTCGGTGTTGTAAATTCTGAACTTTTAGCTTTTGCTGTAGAAGCCACGGTCATTTTAGTGGTCTAGAGATATTATTAATCATTATATTGTGGCGACTGCCAAATGTTTTCTTTCCTCCCCTCGTATTATATTTATAGCGCCATCAATGCCTTACTTAGTGTCAACGTAAATTTGTTCCATGTATCATAGTTGGAAAGTGCTTTAAGCCATCCACTCCAACCAAGAACATAAAAAATAAAACTGATTGACAACTGTTTTAAATGACTGTAATCCAGCATTGACTTTCTGCAAATTGCCTGACACCCCATAGGAAACAGTCACCCTCATCATCATGTTGGGGCAACGTATTTTCTCAGGATTAATGTAACCTTCAACTAGATTTTTCATTTTCATTGTCTGATTATGGGATAAGCTATTAATTAGTAATTAAGTACTTTTTTACTATGTAAGTTGATCCAATAACTGAAAAATGGTTTCTGATTTAAGATTTTCCCTCAAAGAAGATCCTAGTCACATAAGCCTATTGCAGGAAGTCGAGTGTTGAGTACACAAGGACCTCCTTGAATAAAACAGAGCAGGTCAGAAAATATGACAAAATTATTAATCAACCAGTAAAAACCAGGAACATTACTCAATAGAGGCAACTAGGTAAAGCATCATCCAACATACGCAGCAGTATACCGTAGCCGAAAACGATCGGCTACACGTAAATATGCTGCTGATTTTTTTACAAGAAAGTTTGGATATGGAATAGGTAGAGCAACAACCAAGTAGTACAAAGTTCAGTCAAGTCTGTAAATAATTAGGTAAACAGGAGTTAGATTGAGTGAGTCACTCTGAGAGTACATGGCTTTCCATCATTGCCCTTTTAGAACATATCCCTTTTGTTTAAGAAGGTGGTTACAGTATTAGAAGGTCCCCCTTAAACGCCCTCCTAGTTAACAGTGTAGGCTAAATTAGGAGGCATGTGCGCAGAAAAAGCTTTTGATGTTAATAAAGCCATTTTACTGATTACAAAGGTTGAATGGAGTATCAGTACCCAGTACAATATTTTACTGTATATCAATTTATTTGCAAACGAATATAAGAGTACGCCTCTAATGAACGGGCTCACGTGATCTACTGTGACCAAATCCCTGTAGTATCTTTTACGTACAATTTTATGCTAGGCTTCTATAAATAAAAAATACAAATAGTTGAGTCCGAAGGATTAGGCCCTGAATGGATAGTAAATAAAAGTATTGACATCCAAAATGATTTGAAGCGCTAACTGTTTTGGAAAACTAAAAAGTACAATTTCTTGATTAAGTAAAGATAAATAAAACCTTTCGCTCCTAGATACTTACACACCATTATTATAATGTTGATATAAAATTATACGATTATATATGCCAAAAATATTAAAATTTCAGCAAGTTTTATTAGGTTACACAGAAATAAAAACAAATCCTTGCCTATAATTTGCTAAGCATATTCTAGGATAGAGTAAGGCTTCGCGAGCAAAACTATAAGCGTACTAAGAGTGATTCCTCCAAACACAGATGGACAAAACTTCACTACTTTTGGAGTAGAGGTGTCGCAGTTAACTTAGTCACTCCACACAAACCCAGTGAAACTTGAAGAGAAAGGTTTGAATGGACTGGCCGCCCCGGCCGGGCTTTGTGAAATGACGCTTATGTCTCTGGCTTTGAAGTAAGGGTACCGGTGATATTGTGCAGCAAAAGATAAAAAATAGCAGGAAAAAGATAAAAAATAACTCCGTATCTAATAATGGCATCTGCCTCATGTAAAATGAAAACGATTTTGAGTGTAAGTCAAAATAAGACCACATTCACGCTCTATTACACTTTTTCTCTCAATTGCTATTGGTAACGTCTTTCTGATAGCCCATATTTAGAAAAGTAAACTATTTAAAATCAAGGTAGTTAGCTCTTTCAGTTAATATGTGTGCCTGAGATGAAATATTTAATCTCGAAATTTACATGAGGCGGCTTTTCTCTTAATCATGTAATGTACCATGATTATTGTACGAACACGGCACCAAAAAATGAATGGGACGTCGGTAGAAAACATTAAAGATTTTGACAAAATTTTGTTTGTGTGTCCGTATGAATGGGAATTTAAACTCACAAGACGTTTATGTTGCTTATTAAAGAAGTTGAAACCCAGATGCAGCTGTACATCATGCCGTTTTAAGGGAGAATTTAAAAAACGATCAGGATTTCCAGCCATTTCTAGCTTCTGGTTTGTAAAGTAGGATGCAAGAACAGGGTATTCTCCATAAAGTAACCTGAATAATGCTGCTTACACGGTCGTATGCACGTAATGCAATGTACTAATACTTGCACGATTGATATCGTCGCTCAACTGGAACACATCAGCTGCACGAGAGAAGGTTCTAGTTGGAAGTATATATGGAGATTGCTTAATGAAATTACTTTTCCTTTCCAGCATTGTGCTTGGCTGACATTTCGTCCTTAATTCCTTAGGATATGCGATTGTTCATACGTGACGTGGTAGTGACATGTGTATGAAATACTTTTTAAGTACGTGCCTGGTTTATAAACTTAGTCACATCCTATATGTCATTTTCCATATTTGTTATTATGAGCAAGAATGGTTTCTGACACTCCCTTCGAGTCATTCTTTGCTACCTCCGGACCTCCATGTAAATCCAGCTGTTGGCAACACGTACTTCGAATGTTGATACCCTTCTTAATCCCCTAATAAAAATATAATCAAGCCGTTAGTACCCTGTCGTGAATCACTTGCATTACATTAGCAGCGAACAGACGTTGCCTGTCTCCAATTACATGTAACTCATTACCTCTCTTCAGGAAAATGCCCACTTTCAATTAGTCTGCAGACAAGAGCAGAGCGGGGACTTGAAAGTAATGAAGCCGTTTTGCATTTAGCTTGCATACTTACTGACACGCCCGTCTACTGCTTTGTTGCAACAGAACAACATGTCAAGGTTCATCTACTGCAAGATAGCATAAATAAGAAATTAACCCTTCGTGCATTGCACGTAAACAAAGAAAACTCGATAGTAATGAGCGCGTACGTCTTGTCGACAAATAATAGCTGGTTGCTAGATAACAATAGAAACGTCAGTACATTGGCTGTTGTAAAACAAACACATCTGACGTCAATGTCAAGACAAAACGGTTGTACGCTTTGCGAAAATATTGTCAAGGCCAACAATCACACATTTCCTTTAGAGCGTAAATTTTTTGATTTATTTTTAATCATAGGTGCCCTAAATATCTATATTCTCAGCGGTGCGATTATGTGTTCTGCACAACATTCCAAGGATAAGCTGCAGCAAGACAAGTTACCATATGGCAGAAATTATTAGAAACTTTCTTTTAGACTTAATTGAGTTAATTTTATCCTCAAAGGAGAAGTAAAGAAGCTTAAATCTGAAAATCACATATTACCAAGAATTGTATAATAGGTTTTCGATTCAATGAAGTAATTTAGGGGAATGCATAAATAGACTTGATTGTGCAAACATGTAGGTAGGATGCGCTTCATCCTTGTTCATTATCTAGTTGTGACGAGAATCGTATAGTTACTGGAATATCGTGTTCGTAAGCAAATTTAATAGCAGCATTCTTGGGTCACATTTTACGAGACACCTTTTGGCATTAAATCAGGTCTGACGCTGCAATAACAACTCCGTACAATACTTGCTTGCAAAGGCAGTCGGTCCTCTTTGTGCACGAAATTCACTGTATATTGAAAGTCTGCCTCATTGTTAGGTGCTGTCCGTACCTAAAAACTCTTAAATATTACAACTGACATTTAAAGAGATGGGAATATTATCTACGCTGTTTTTAAAAATCGATGTTCTAAGGAGATATCATATTCAATCACAAACCTGGAAGAGAACGGACACATTAGAATTTGGATATCAAGCCTGTCTGCACATCGTCTTGGATTTTTTTGCGGTATCTGATGACTGAAGAGCTCGGATCTTACGCCAAGTGAGCATTACTATTAAGTTTCTTGGATTTGTATGAATATAAACAACCTGTAGCATGCCCATTGTTTCCACCTAGTTGACACAGCCTCGTTATCAAATAACATAGTAGCTTGAAAATCAGCCTATTACTCGAATGCGTAAAATTGTGCTTTTATCTTTTCTTAGTCGATCTGACAACCATACTTATAATCTCCTCTAATTCTAATTCAAGGCTAACTCAACTATTGATGAAGTCTGGAAACCTTCTCTCAGTGGTGAGGCTGTCCCACAGCGGCATCCCGATGTCAAATGTGAAATCGAAACGTAGACGATGTTCTGGATGCAACAAAAGAATTCGTAGCAGATACCTGCTTGAGGCATTGGGACAAAGATGGCACGAGGCCTGTTTGAAATGTGATGAATGTTGCAAAGGACTTTATGTGCTAGGAGATAAGTTCTACTACAAGTCTGGGAAGAAACTTTGCCGACATGACTATATAAAGTAAGTGACTGCTTTTGGTCTCCTTTTGCTTTCATGACCATTCTTAAGCCTCTTTGTGTCTTGATACCCTATTCTTGAGGGGTATAGAGGAGAAGCAATCTTGGCGATTGTATGGCGCCAGGATTTGGAAATATTTAAAACACAAGTCACTATTTCCTTCCAGGTAACCTACCGAACAACATTTTTGCTAAAGAGTAATCCCACCGATTGTTAAAATAGCTTACAGAAATCGAAATACGATGTATCTCGCAAATCAAGGAAGAAAAGTTTGACATAAGGAACAGGTTTATCACAAAGGCCAATCAAATTGCATCACTATTTTTTAAAATAAGAGAGATTTTGATAGTTTTTAGTATAAATTGTAATTGTAAAGGTTCTGTTTCTGATGTGATTGATGTTGTAGAGTCATCAGAACATTCTTCCGTGGTTATCGATCTGCACCCATTATCAATGGTTCACCCACACCCTGAGAATCCCCGTCATTTTGTTCCCTTTGATTTGGAAGCCATAAAGTTCCATCTGTACTCAATTATTTAGAGGAAAGGCCTTGCTATTGTTAATTTTTGTGTTAAAACAGCAACGAGTAAGTACATAAACTAAATTAATTAAAGAGTCACGATAGTTGATATTCTTCCCGTCCCCCCGTCATTTTACAATATTGTATGCCTCTTAGCCTAAAATGATACCTCAAAAATCTTAATAGACCCTACACATCGGTATTTGGAATTCTCTAACAACATGATAAGACATACGTACTTCTTGTACGGCATTTATAAGTTCTAGCAATGTAGGTGTACTTCTAGTTACGCCTTTCAGAAATCACTTAGAAGTAAATTGTTATGGCAGATGGGGGTTATAAACTGATGGTGGTAAAATAAGGCCTGTTTGAAAACGTTATGCTGCATCATGTAGCAAGAAGGTATACATGCTACAGATTCTGGGCAACAACGATTGACCCAAAGGCAACTTAGGCATTATGGCTATTTCCCTAAGAACTTATTGTTGACTGCAAAATGCAGATGTCGTGTCAATAGAATAAAAGTATGGGAACGTCATAAGTCCAGGCCATAGGATAAGGAGAGGTCAAAGACGAAAGGTCACTTTTGTCGAAAGGGTAGTCTTTGTCGTGAACTAAGCTGTTAGTATGATTTTGATACTCTTGAGCTCATGCAAATTATCAGTTATTCGTCAGTAACGTAGGGTACAATGTCAGAGTGAAAATAAGTAGCTTGGCCCGGTGTTCAACAAAAGAAATTCTGCCATGCCCCAAAATACAGGGTAAGATTTACAATATACGGCTATCTGGATATCGGTCCTTGTACCCTCCACCATTAGCTTACTTTACTCTAGTCTAAATATCTAATATCCTGTTAAACAAAAAGTAGTAGGGCTCAGTAGTGCATTTACCAGCAAACGGCTGGGCTTTATCCACAAGGCCATATGTTTCACCTTCTCACAGTTACATAAACAATGTTAAAAACTAACAAAAATTAATAGTAATGATAACTAACAGTTTAGAAATGAGGGGTGCAAGACTGTTCGTCCTTATGGTGTTCGAGTGCCTTTGGTAAGCTCTGCAACTACTGGAAATAAAATTTAATTTAGCAAGATTCTAGTAACAATGTTCTGATAACCACACCTGGAATGAAAACGTGCGGAAATATCTATTTAATAGAGGTGAGTGCCTAGGTTAAAGTAACACCCAGGGTAACCATTTTTGTGTTGCAATATGCTAAACACTATTTTTGCTATCACTTTCCATCAAGAAACTCTAAAAAAATCTGTGTCTATTACGTTTATACTGACACACCCTAATATAAAACATCGACGCATTCGGTTCAACTATCTTTCATTTGTAATAACAATTTTTAAGCTATAGTGGTCAAATTGTATCTTAATCCTTGAATTTCAACACCATATAGTGGTTTTAATACATTGTTTAATTAACTACCGTCAGAATTTGTTAGTTTATAATCGAAGTCAGTGTTTCATATGAGAGACATGAACTGTTATTGACGATAGGACTAGGCGTCGACTTCAGATTTTCGTATATAAAGCACTACGTTATGATTTCATGCTCTACAATTCAAAGGCTTACTCAATATTATGATCTACACCTCTCCGATGGTTTGCTATTTGAAACATGCGTAAAGTAATTTTGGGCTAAGCTTGATTACAAAAATTTGTTGACGATGCGGTTTCAACGACCGACGGGATACACAGATGTTTGAAAGGAGGGAGTTTGAGGAAAATTCGTGGAACGCTCTAAAATTCACAGATATTGATGAAATTGAAGAAGACGTAAAGATTTCTTTAAAAAAAATTCAAATAGTCAATATTTTCTCTTGGAAAGATACGTAGGTTGTATATCGTTGCCTTAAAATACATGCCACTGCCTACTAAACTATGAACATGAAAGGCCTTGTGCTTTACCCTACATTAGGTATCTGGTGGGCTGATCGATAGCTTAAGATTGTGCATAATACCCCTTTAGGTTATCCGTTTTCTTTAGTTTTCAGAATGATTTTAGTCTTTTACACCTTAGAGGGATCTGCAACTAACTTTTCTCGTCAAACAGGACATGTTTCTACAGGTTCTAGTTCAGATATTTTCAGAATTGGAGAATCCTTTTCTATTGTGGCTGTCCTTCGGCATCCATTGCAAATCCTTTTTAGGTCGCTCAAAATCACTAACACACTAGTACAGGCAGTCGGGACCATCCTAGCTAGCTTTTAAACGTAACCCCATTATAAGAGACATTTTCATAACAGTATTACTCCAACAGATTTCGACTTTTGCTATCCCCTACCTGTTAAACATACGCCCTTCATATCACTATCTCGCTTGTAGATTGGAATTTTGTTTCGCTTACGGCAACGAGGCATATAAGAAAGAGCGCTTGTAGACATTCACTTTAAACTAACGAGACTGCACAAAGTATGCTTGTTTAAAATCCTATTTATTTTCCTTTTTAAAGATCTTAATACGTATATAAATATTAAAGTTATGGAATTGGAAAAGACTGTAATAATTTAACACAGTTTCAAATATTCCTAAATCAGGAGACGCATATGACTTATATGTTTACATTTATCATATAATGAAAGGATAAACATGCAATTGTATACTAGTAAATGGTATCACTCAACAAAGATGTGTATCGTCAACAGCTTCCCCCACTATTCTTTGAACAGGTTTTATTAAACTAGCAACCAAATGTTGATGGTGCTCAATACATACACAATCGTTTGGGAGGTTTGCAAAAACGTCCTATCAAGCCTGACTATTGACACTGATTAGTTTCTATATAAGCAAACAATGTACTAATTCCACCTCTAAATATGTTATTTCTTCATTAATGGTATAAAAGTGCAAGTTATAATAATCTTTTGTTCTAAATATGTATTAATTATAACAAAACAAAACAATAACAATACTTAGTAGTTTTAGCTTACTCTAATCTGTTTTGGCAGTCTTTAATGTAGATAATTAAATGTTATCAAGGAAAAGAGGTACAAGGAAATGAACTCCTCTTCACATAATAAGATTAATACAATGTTTTCAATTATAACTCTTGTACTTGTTTTCAATGTGTGGTTGTTCTTAGATACTCCTTCAAAAAGGATTGTTTAACAAAAGGTTAATTAAAGTTTAAAAAGAGTTATAATATGTCATTTTGTAATTTTAGTATTTGTGGTTATTTATAAGGTGCCCCTTCCCTTTCATATTACCTATTCTTCTCTGCAAATGGTTTTGATCTTCTTAAACAGCACAGACATTTTTTCATTTTACCCTCTTCCCCTAATAAGGGCTTTGAATTAGCCTAGTGTTATACAAATTTGTCAACAACTGTACAAATGTTACCTCTCCCCCTATCAGAGAAGAACTTT
>JAAAKM020000498.1:7152278-7157278 GCA_010016025.2 Alatinidae sp. Z8VKAUB7J3
TTTTCTAAAGCACAATGACATGTTTCTAAAAATAATATATATTTTATCCCATGGAGTAACAAAGTAACCCAATCTAAAAAGTAGCTTAAGAATATTGCCAAGTCATGACCAACGTAGACAAGTCAGACGGTGTCAAAGGTTTTTTTGTATCTTAATTAAATGTAGGTAATCAAAATAGTTAAGTTCTCATTTGGTTAATAAGAAGTACAGAAAGGACTGACGTAGATTTTTAGAATAGGGGTTTGAAAAAATAGAACATTGATACTAATTAATTGCTTGCTTTTGATTGTGATTGTATTTGCATATTGTGATACAAAATTGGAAATTATAAGTCATAGAGAGCTTTTCTTTATCGCTTTGTATAGGAACCTGTCAACATAACCTTAAAATGAGGGTTATATAGCCAATATTGTCTTGCAACTGCATTTGTAAATTTCATATTAAGAACAATAATAGTGTAAAATTGTTCTAAATTTAGACAGCTTTCAACATCAAGAAACTAAGAAACACTACAAGCAATAGAATGGATAGGGTTTTTAGTTTTGCCCTCCCCTTTACCTCACGGTTACCTGATACCCAAAGGTCACTATTCTAAGTTAAGGGGAGACTCGTGAAACGTGAAAACCTAAAACAGATATGTGAGTTTTACAACATTTTTTAAGTACATTTGACACAGGTGTGAATAAATACAAAAAATATCATTGAAGAAGTAAAACTGTTCAAAGGTAAAAAAATGTCCATATTAATTCCCGCTTTGGCTATTTTATTAAATGAAGATAAGGGGGTCGAATCAAGGAGCCCCTATTTGCTACCCAAAATCTTTTGTTATGTTACTGAATCCTCCCCCTTCCTCCCTTATATCTTGGTTTTTGTATGAACCCATTTCTAAAGATTAAATGATTATAATCCATAGAATTTTTTTATTTCTATCATCCACTGAAGAAATTAAAGTATACTCACATTATATCCAGCTATATAGGAAGAAATTGATTCAACAGCCGAACCTGCCTGTCTAAGTGGTTACAGTAAATTTAGAAATAGCACTTGAATGGTATTTAGGGTTTTGAAAGCTTTTGGTAAGACAGGCCTTAATACGTAGAACGCTGAAACAGGTTGCACTAGATAGATTATATACTATTTTGATATCCATCAAAAGTATAACAAAACATTATAGTAATAAAAGACTTGGGGTAACAAAACATAAACAATTTCTACTGTTGGGTAATTAATTGTTTATATATTGTATGTGTCTCATAGTCACTATACATGCATGCTGTACATTTTGAATAAAGAAGAGTAGTTGCATTTGGTACTTTGCATATCCCTTTCACTTTAGCTATATTCGTATACTTGATGATTTTGCTATTATAGTTTGATATTCAAAGTTTCTGAAAATCTCCAAATATATATAGAAAAACTACCCCCAAATTAAAAGATCAAAAGCATGATTGCATAGTCATAACAATTTTAAGATTGGAGATGATACTGTTACAATTAATTGTTTCCTTGATACATTCAATGCTTTGCCGAGATATTGATGTGTTTGTATCATATGTTTTTTTTCAAGGCTTCATGGATCTCATGGACGATGCGCCCGTTGTAAACAGACAATCAATCCAACAGACTATGTAATGAAGTGTAAAGAAAATATATTATTTCATCTTTTGTGCTTCAAATGTGCAACCTGCCAAACAACGTTTTGCGTTGGTGATCAAGTTTTCGCATCTGAATCCGGAGACATTTTATGTTACAGTTGTTTCAATGAAACTCCCTTAAGATTAAATAGCAGTTCCACTTAATCAACACGATCAAAATGGACAAAAATCTGTCAAAGACCAGCAACAAGACAGCTAAGGTGTAGCAAAAGGAAAAGCAAGGAAACAGAAAAGACTTCGTTGCAACAGGTTTGTAACTTGATAGGACATGAAACCTTCAATATGTTTTAAGTGGAGAAATTTATATAAAATTAACTTTCTCATATCCCCATCTTGCTGTGTATAGAAATTGTATTGTAATATGCCATTAACTGACGTTCAAGACTTGGAGTTGTACAAATATAAGACATATAAGGAACAATTATTGTTGAATAGAATTTGTATTTGACCTTGTTGTCAAAAAGAAATCTGTATTTAGATTTCTTCGAATTTATTTTAATTTAGGAACATTTAAACAAATTTATCAGTAATTTTATAGTATGAATGTGAGATATTAAAAAGAGAACATGCAATACTCTTGTCCTTTTTGTTTTCCTATATCTATGCGTCAGAGTCTTATTTTCATTCAAGACCTGTTGCTTCCTTTATCGTTATTTGAATAATGACAAATTGAACAAGCTAATCTTTAAATGAGTTTTACTTTGTTTGCCAAAACATCATTCTAGTATTTACGTAAAAGCTGGTAAGGTGTGCTTTGCCACAACTACGGTAATGAAATTGAATGACAAAGAATTAAAAATCAAAGCAAATTCCCATTGATTAATGCAACATATATGAACCTTTAATTGATATTACAGCACGAGTTTCAGATACCAAAAACAGAAGATAAAATATATTTGTGCTTTAATCCTTTTATTTTCCCCTTAAAATCTTTATTTTATTTCACTTTCCATAGATGGTTTAAAATGAGCAATTAACAAGGATCCCATAAGCTAGCTGCAAATGATTTGTACTTTATAAAGTCGTCTTTGTTAGCTACAAAACCGTGGGTAAGTTAAGAGGTTAGGTGTTACTTTAATACCTTTTAGTTTGTCAATAATACATTTTAAATTTGTGGATTTCCTCCTTTAAGAATCAAGAGTTTGTTGGATACTACAACACGAAGGTAAGGCATTGAGAGCAAAAATAGTTACCTTTGCACTTTCTGTCGTTTAGAGTCGATTTCTAACTTACAGAGTACCAGTTATATTGCTTTGTAAACGGAGGATTTTCAAGTAAGGTTGGGAACACTTGACTTGCTTAAGTTGCTAAATACCTTATTTAGAGTGTCTGTTGATATTCTAAAGTCCGTACACCGCCTTTTCAGAAAAAATTAAGCGTAAGAATGCAGCAACTTGTTTTTAATAGGATTCATTAATCAAAAGTGATACAAGATGATACGAGGAAGATGAGAAAACGTTAGGAGGTATTGCAAACTGTTCACTGCACAATGATTAGCTTATTCTATGTTCACCTTAAGTACACCTCAAGTATCATTAAACCAAAGCAAAGAAAAACGATTTGTGTAGGATACTTAAGAATTTTGCTATTCTAACTTGAATTAAAAGAAATGAAAAATTCGTCTGTGAAAGAACCGATCCATAATATGGACATCGGAAGTATATTACACTGATGCAAGAATGAGGAAGCTTACATTTTAATAAAGATGCTTCCGTGTACCTTAGGATGTTGACCTACGTATTTTACGGCGTCGGCAGATCATAAAAATGATTTCTAATGCGCTCTATGCTTCTTTAGCATGTTTTAAATGATATGTAGAGGTCTCTCATTTTACTACCATTGTCCTCACTGCAGAAAAAAGGTGTTCGCATCGAAGAAATAGGGTTGACTTTGTTAAAACATTAAAAGCACTATAACCTTGAAAATTACTGTTTTAGTTACAGCTCATGTCCAAGTTAGACAGTGTGAAACCGATGTTGGCCAAACTTTTAGTTTTCAGGATTTCATTTCAGGATTTCATTTCTTACATTTTATCAGAATTTGACGGAATATTTCAAATACAAGCTGAATTCAGTTGGTAACCTCTTGCTGTAAATAGAAACAGGAGTTTTTAAATAATCTACGATATTCCATAAAACATCAGGGGAAGTTGGGAATTGTACACAAATTAAATTCGCGATATCGGCCATATTTGATTTTTTTCAGCAACTCGATGATTTTACATAGACTTCTTTATCATTGGTTCCCTGTGGTCATGTTTTAAAGGTTGTTTGTTTACAGCATTTGTTTTTGTTTTCGTATCCACAAGTACAGACGAAATCAAGAACGTAAGCAAGGTATGAAAATGTAGCGTTGATATTGCACTTCAGTGTGCATGTCTCGTTTATTTTCTCCCGGCTAAAAGTGGAGGATTCGTCAATCAAATTGCTCTGCTTAGTATAAAACAGGAAAATAACCTTTACCCAAGGAAACTTTGACCTACAAACAAACCATTCTAGTGATCATGAATCAAATTCCGTGATTTACAGAGAACCTATTCTACTTTTCGAAAACAGGCCCGCTTAGTTCTGACTTATGTAAAGGTCAGGAATAAGTCCAGTTGTAACTACAAACTACTTGCTTTGTTTTTATAGCATCGAATAGTTGATTGTGCCAAGCATCAATAATAATTGTAAACGTAGAGTGTTTATTTGTGATGTCTTAAAACGGCCAAATTTGGGACACTGACAAGATCAACTTTACTAACGTGTAATGTCAAAATCATATTGCTAACGGAGTGAAGTAAAATCTCGTATTAAATACCATCTGCAGGCAAACGAATAGCATTCAAAATATACACTAATGTCACGTTCCACGTTCCACTCTTAGAGTTCCAAAATAAGAAATATATACGTGAGAGAGTCATATAATACCATCCTATTTATTCTAAGAATAGTTGTATCAGCCAATTCTATACTGTGTAATATCCTTTTAAGACCTTGACAATAAGACTAATAAAGCAATGGCAATATATTTGTTAAATTTATAACATTGCCGAGGAATTGTTAACATTTTAATAATTACGGAATAGTGACTACGGGATGTTTTAATAAGATCCATCGTCCTCTCCAGTGAGCAAGATTGATGCAACGAGAGTAAGACTAAGAACTAATGTAGATAATAGTATCAGAAGCGTCTGTAGCAATAGAAATAGCAATGTTTATAATAAGATCAATAGCTAGAACGCTAAGATTAAACGTAACACTAAATGTAACACTAGCCGTTGCAGGATCGTAGGATTAAAGATTCATCAATCACTTGAAGATGAATGACACTACCAGTAGCAACAGCATCGCACAGAACAAG
>JAAAKM020000498.1:7159778-7168334 GCA_010016025.2 Alatinidae sp. Z8VKAUB7J3
GTCTCAATGCAATAATGGAGTGTAAATCAGTTCATTATTGCTCTCATGTGTATAATCCTATTCCAGTTTATGGTTGGAGAACAAAACAATGATCTCCCAACTAAGAAGTGAACTCTAATTGTTAATATTAATTATAGCAGACCTCAAGCTGTGAAGGTTTCTGAATTTTAGCAACAGTTTAAAGGGAATTGATATACTTACTGCTAGTAGAATAAAGACTACTAGGCATTTCCAATGATGAAACAGTAATATGAGCCCAGGCATTTAATTGCTAAATCTCGTGAGAACATGGCAAACATAACATCCGTTTGACAAACACTAACTGACATAGATTTCTTTTTAGTCATAGACCATACTTAGGTGATTTATGGACATACAGACTTAGTTGTTTACTATTTCATGACGTCAATTAATTGATGCGATTGTTAAACGAGTACGTTAGGCACGTCCACAGCTTCTCTCACTACCAAAACACTTAATAGAACAATTTAGGATTCTATAAAGGAGTGAGTACTATATGGTTAAAACCCCAAAATATCTCTAATTATTCTGTCAGCACTTCTTGCTGTTTAGTGGCGCTTTTTCAAAAATTTGAAACCCCTCTCGTCAACATGACGTCCCTCTCAGCTTAGATTTCTTCAATGTTTACGTGACATAGCCATGGCTTACTGCTATTGGCTAATTCGTACAGTGGCGCCAAAGTGATGCCAAGCAATCGAAAGCGAAAGCCTATCGTGCACTGCTGTGTGTGCACTGCAAGTTCTGTAGTAAACTGTGAAGCATTTGTCTAAATTGGTTTTTTTATCATGTACAAACAACAGCAAAGTATTGTTTTAACAATGACTCGTTTGATGTTATATTTCTATCCAACAAATCAGTATAGTACCCTCAACATATTCAATGGAGAAACAACTAAGTCGCCATAAAGCAAAATTCACAAAATTTTGATTTGTCAAAGTAGAATCAGGGGTAGTCCACCCTAGTAAAGCTAGGTTATACTAACAGAAAATCAGCTTAGAGTTATGAATTTTCAGAATGGTTTAAATGCTCACCGCCCCAAGCCATATTAAACCAAGAGTTGTACATCCTCCATCCTGTTCGACTTACGGTAGCGTCTGTAATGTTTCAGCTTCCTGGCTGATCTGTATGAAATTGCGCCAGGTAATCAGTTTCACTCTCTCACTTGAGTATTTACGACGCAGGCACAGCCAAAGCAACATTCCAGTACAGTAATATACGCTATTCACGGTTGCCTGTTGCAGTTAAACATGGGGGCATTTCGTTTACAACTGCTGCAACGTATGAACAAAAATATGTATGACAAAGCCGGGTAGGTAGGTAGGTAGGTAGGTAGGTAGGTAGGTAGGTAGGTAGGTAGGTAGGTAGGTAGGTAGGTAGGTAGGTAGGGGTAACGTGACTCTTCCTACATTATCGTAATCAAGCCATTGATCACCTTAAATGTACACATTCTTGATAGCCTTAAAACGCACAGGGAATTCGTAGTAAAGCCCGTTTCTAACTCTGTAAATGGGAAAGGATCCAACAGTTTTCACCACTGACGTGTATTCCACTAGCATTTACACTAAATCTGCTATCACTCTTATCTTCAACAGCAAGGTCACTACAGGATTCCCAAACCATCTTAAAATCACGTGACCTTTCACTTTCTAAGTACTATATTTCACTAACATTCCTGTGCATTTCGGTTCCCCGTCAATGAAAATATAGTTGTGTCGTCCGTACAAAAGATAAACTTAACTTTCAAATTTCTAATATCGATTTAGGTAAATCTGTCTAATGTGTGCCACTCATTAACAGTGTTTCCTTATTAAAAAGTGACTTCCATCACTTCCCCGGTTCTCGGTGGTTTTCCATGTCCCCTGTAACAAACTATATTCCACCCACCCCACCTCTAAAAAGTTAATTTTCGGTTCACCCAAAAAAGGAAACGTATACCTCTTGTGTATAAATGCACGTTCACTTGTACAATTCTACGCAATTCTGATTGCACCAAATCTTCACTATCGCCCTGAATATGACGCAAATTCCAATTAGATAAATGCGCCCATCTAACCAATAGTAACAGAGTGGCAAGGGTTATGGTTCACAGCCGAATTCTTTTATGTGTGATATAGATGTTTTACTTGCAAGGACAGTTAAATCAATTATTGCACTTACATCGGTAATGCCTCTATGATTTAAATAAAACTTAACCCTGTACTACCTCAGGGGGGAAGCACTGACACCCACTACAGATGTAACGCCAATCCCGGTAAAAGAGGTCAAAAGTCAAAACTTAAAGCACCGTTTAATGTACCCAATTTTCTGGTTGTACCCTTTTCACTTTAAGCATTACTCTTTCCGATATTTTAAGGTTTGCTTTAGTTTAAAAAGATAACAGCGGGATTACATTTTACTTCTACAATGCGCATGAGTTCCAAGCCTCGATGACCACCGTGTCTTTGGAAACACCCATACACAAACAGTGACCATGATGAGGCACTCAAATAGATAACTCATCTGCAGCACGAACATAACATCAACAAACATCCGTTTGACATGTTCCACATCGGCATAAACAAAGAACAACAATCATTAATTCCCAATGCGACTAAAACAACATTCAAAATATAATATAGGCTACTCCCCAATTCATTTAACGTACACAACACCTGTGCCATGGAAAGGGACATAAATGACAGAATAACACAGCAGTTAAAGCCAACGATATATCAATACTTGTTAATCAGCTATATCATACTGGAAGCAATCAAAATAATGCGTGATAAATACCAGTGTATTGTTGTATTCCAGAGTAGGCCTGAGCAAAGGCCTCGGCTGGAGATGAAGAGCCCTTAAAAGCAGCAGATATATTGGAAAGGCTACCTGTCATCCCAGCTAGTTGGTTGTTCAGTCCCGCTAGCGCTGGAATTTGACTCAAACCTGAGGGATACAACAACAGTAGAAAAGAGTGTAGTTCTATGACAAGTGTCAGTACTAATATACAATATAGCAATATAGCAATATAGCAAGGGTCGAAAAATGTATAACGTATGGAAAACGACTTCATGGTCCTCAAACCTGAGGGATACAACAATGATAAAAACGAGTGTAGTTCCATGACAAGTTTCAGTACTAATACACAATGAATCAATTCCAAGGATCGACAAAAATGTATAATAACGTACGAACAAGGACTTCATGGTTCCACAAATCATAACTGTACAAGACCCGGCACATTGCATTACACCTCAGTTATTATGAGGATTTTTAAGGAACAGTTGGTCATACTTTTCAATCACACGAAATGGGTTTTAATGCAAACAGTAGTATGGCATACGGTATCGCATGCTTAACGGAGCCACTCAGGCCTTAACCTAGAGAGTAAAGATCTTCCACAGCAAGTATTTCTTAATTGCTGTATTGATGTGGCACCTTATCATCTAAGAAATAAACTTAACAAACTTTAGCACAACTGTACGACAGGATTTGCATCCCAGAAATCTTTACATGGGCACGAAACGTCGTATTTATATTTAATCATGTGTGAAGAGGACTTTTCCCTTGATAATAATCTCATGCTTGGAGTGTGGATCTGGACGATATGCGGATGTGAATGCGCTTGTGGATGTGAATGCGCTTGTGGATGTGAATGCGGACGTGGACGTGGAAGTGGACGTGAATTTGAATGTGAATGTGAATGTGAATGTGAACGAAGATAAAACGTGGACGTGGATGACATGTGGCTATGAGTAAAATGCAGATGTGAATCGTGGGGCGTGTTTGTGAATGTGGATGTCGATGCGGTTGTGGATGCGGTTGTGGATGCGGATGTGAATACGGTTGTGGATGTGAATGCGGACGTGGACGTGAATTTGAATGTGAATGTAAATGTGATGTAAATGTGAATGTGCACGAGGATAAAACGTGGACGTGGATGAAATGTGGATATGAGCAAAATACAGATGTGAGTGGTTGGACGTGTTTGTGAATGTGGATGTGGATGCGGTTGTGGATGCAGATGGATGTGGATGCGGTTGTGGATGTAAACGTGGACGTGGTCCCGAACGTGGATGTGGATTTGAATTTGGATGTGAATGTGGACGTGAACGTGAACGTGAACGCAAGCGTGATCGTGGATGTGAATTTTGATGTAGACAGGAATAAAGGCTAGTGACAGAAATGTCTTCTATTCCAAATAAATACATTTATTTCCCCAAATTTCGCGGCAAAACTGCGTAAAACAAAATATTCTGTTGTGGAAAGGCGACTCAAAGGTTCACCTCGCACAATGATTCAAGCTTCATAGTGGTGGTGGGTGATAGAAGCAAGAAGGACTAAAGCGAGGAACAGACACCAACACCGTGCAATCACGGTATTTCCAGTGTGAAGGAATTCATGCCTCAAGAAACAATGATAACACTGTGGCAATAGAAGTCAGAGTTTAGGAAGACCCTTCCATTCTTCTAACGATCCTAAGCCTGTAGTCCCATTTGCGCTTTTCAAACAAATCTTTATCCCATGGTTTGTTTCCACTCGATTGATCAACACTTATACAAGAATAACCGCACCGAAGACGATATAAATGGAGTTAAACATAAACAAACAATCACTAGTATGAGTAATGAAAGTGAATCTCAAAATAACTTAACTATTAGAAAACGTTCATTCTCCCTCCTTGCTTTCAACAAAAGTGGGCTACTGAGACATGCGTAAACATCATTGCCCTATAGGCCTGTCTAAAAGCAATCACCCTGTTAACGGGGCCTATAATGAAAAGGGTATTTTGGCTTTAATTTAATGCGATTTCATTTCATTTAACTTAATTCAATTTAATCTATAGAATAAAGGACATAACGGAAATGCCAATTAGCAATAAACATTTCGCTAACAATGTCTCAACTGTTGGTTAATTTGCCATCTGTCGTTTCTACGACGTGATCCGATACTAAACATTGCTACACTATTATTTTAAAAATCTGACCGCGGCCCGACGGAGTAACAAGGACTTGAAACATTGTTTAAAACATAAAGGTTATTAAAATACATTCATAATAAATAGCATAATTATAGCAACTAGCTGGCTAATAATAAACTGAAAATAAACTAGTAGGAAGTGAAAAAGGAAAAGGGTTTGCAAGGATGGAATGAACGCGGACAACAGCAGAACAGCACTTCAGAGAAAACCAGAAAGCACTTTACAGATTTGTAAAGCAAGAAAGGCTGCATGCACGAAGGCAAAACAGAGAGATCGCGTCAGAAAAAAACAGGAGCGGCGCGTGGGAGAAACAGGGGCACAGCTGCTACAGACGACAGAAAGTGAGGGGAACACCTTAGCCGACGTTTCCAGTAAAATCTATAATTCAAATTTCTGAAATTTTGGGGTTTCTCAAGCTATCTACTATGGAGTTTCTCGAGCTTTTAAACATAGGTTCATTAGCTGAAAAACGGCGACTTTGCTAAATAGCTGAAAAATGGTGACCATCCTAAATAGCTAAAAACAGGAAAACCGACGAGCACGTGGCTTTCAAAAGTATGATATACCCATTAAAATGTTACCTGTGCCTAATCCTTGCACGCCTCCAACACCACCAACTCCTCCTACTCCCCCGACACCTCCGACTCCACCAACTCCCCCAACGCCACCGACTCCCCCAACACCGCCGACTCCGCCAACACCACCGACTCCAACTACACCGCCAAGATTTCCAAGGCTATTGGTGGCTGACGTCTGCGTGTTTGTTAGTCCGAGTGACAGTGCATTCTGTTGTGCCAGGGAACTCGTTGTTCCGAAACCCGTAGCGTTCGGCGTGGCTAACTGTTGTTGTTGCTGCTGCTGCTGTAGCGACTGTGAGACCTGCACAGCGGATGGCTGCGTCTGCGATTGTTGTTGCTGTTGGGTTGCAAGAGCAGCAGCTGCTACGATAGCGCCCATTGCACCTAGAATTTAAGGAGTAGGAATAAAGAGAAATCACTTGGAGGAAAGAGGAGGAAGACGACGACTAAGCCGAAGACGACGACTAAGCCGAAGGCGAAGGGGAAGCAGAAAAAAAACCGGAGGAAAAATCAGAAAAGTGGGGAAAAGGGAAAAGGAGGAAAAGGGAGCAAGGGGAAAATAAACAGAGGAAAAGAAGAAAGAAGCAGAAACTGGGGGAAAGGAGGAGGAGGGGGGGAGGGAGGAGGAAGGGGGAAGGAATAGGAGAGGAAGACGGAAATATGGAAAGAAAGTGAAAAAAGGTCAGAACTAAACAAAATTTAAAGGAAGGCAAGAAAAAAGGAGGAAAGGGTATGCAGAGGAAGACGAAAGGTATGAGGAAGAGTAAAAGCAGCAAACAAGTGAAAAACAAAATAACGGAGAAAAAGGACAAAACGAAGAAGGAATGTGGGAGATATAGAAACAGAACATTGGCAAAGAGATTAACAAATGGATGGAGAGGAAGAAAAATATTGATATAGAAGTAGACGAAAAAATTTAACGTAATAAATCGGAAAACATAGGAAAGCTTGACAACACCTCCGGCTAACATCTTTGTAATTAATATAGAAGTAGTTTGTTTGATGTAAGAAACCAAAGATATTGTACGAAATAGCGAAAACACTTTGTTCTGAAAAGCCTTTTTCGTCTGACACTCCTCAGTGTACAATCGTAAGAAATGATCGAAATGAAACGTGCAAAACATTAAATACAACCGTATTATCGAAACAGCCATTCAGAACTGGACTGTCTGAATAACTTCTCTTTTTGGACCAATAAGCATCCGCTACGAGACTAATTGAATAGGCCTAGTGAGAAAACGAATTCTTTTTGTCTGCCTAGCAAAGATTATTTCGTGCAATACAAATACTGGAGAGATGACAATGAGGAGAAGGCCACGTGCGAGTGGATGAGAAAGGCACAGAATCGAGAGACGTCGAGGAGGTTGTGAAGGCCATCTGCCGGCAGTGGCATGAACGGCTAACAGAAGAAATACTGAAGTATATCAAGTATTCTTACCTGGAGAACTTGTACCAATACCGGTCGGAATTGTTCCAGCTTGTATAGCTTGCTGAAGTAGCTGAAGCGAAGGTACAAGACAAGGAGTGGAAAGGAACATAGAATCATCAAGGCCATATAATTGCATGTACAAAGCATCATTTATTCTACAACAAATAAGCGCATTCTTTTCTCTTGTTTTTAACTCGACAAACACAGCACGGAATGAAAACCAAGCTGCACAAGTACATTGCTACTATGTGGGTTAAAATAAACTACAACACAAAATTGTAGCAGTGGAGGGCAACAGTTATTTGTAAACTTCATTATGTATAATGTATATAATACACGAAATGTCACAAAGGCGAGAAATTACCCTGTGCAGTGTATTATTGGAAAGCCTTAAACATAATAGAAAATCCAGTCCTGTTTTACAAGTGCTTACATTGTTATAAAACCATAGGTAGGTAAGAAATGTCTACTATACCTGTTGATATGCATATGGATTTGTCGCACAGTTAAGCTGCATGTTAAAGCCAACACCAAACATGTTGGTGGCCATCAATTGCAGTCTCTTGGCTAATTTATCGCGCTCATTGTCGGCTATTTTGACCACTATCGGTGAAGTGCATCCCTGCAAAGCGAAGCATTATATCAGACGTGAGGGCGTTACATTAAGAAATGTCACGCAGGTATCACAAAGGGAATTGTTCCTAACCAAAGGCAAAAGGGTAGTTTTGGTAAGAATGAAAATCAGAGGCAAGGGTAACCGAAAGGACATTGAAAGGAATTTTGGACCATAACAAAGTGAACTGTTACTTAACAAGTAGAAAGGGTAGTTGCACAAAACAGAAACGTGCACGTGTGGGATCAATTCTCACTTTCTGTGGAACACTGCTGTTATATCCGGAGTCACTAGTTACGTACTCTATTAGAGAGCAGCTGATGGTTTCATGTGTCAATAAACATGATTGATATCTTAAAGGTGGGATAAATGTAACTGAACCCATTGCACTTTGACAACAGATGTAATTATTGGGCTTCCAGGGAACTAAGGGTAACAAATGACAAGTCGTTTGGATGAAAAAAATACCTTCAGCCTAAGTTAGAGATTTAGATTTGTTTTTGTATTACCTAATTTTAAGGTATTCAAGGCTGGTGTAACAAAATGACAACCTTTCTATAATACAACAGTGGTCCACAAATAGCATTCCACGGACTCACAACTTATTATGGATCAAAGAGAATAATTCATGATTTCTGTTGATGTAGGCAATACCCAACACATGCCGTAAAATCCCGAATATAAGCCCTCCTAAATATAAGTCCCCCTGTAAACTAACCAAAGTATCCTTCTGAATATAAGGCCCCCCGAATATAAGCCCAAGGCTTACATTTGGGATTCTGTGTATTGGATCTAAAATTGGTAGCGATATGAAATTGGTAGTGGCAGTGAAACTGAATGAACATGGACAGAGTTTATATAAGCCCCCTGTATATAAGCTCCCCCCCGAATTTAAGCCCACCAAAAAATGCTTACTAACCTCTACAAGCCCAGGGCTTATATTCGGGATTTCCGTATA
>JAAAKM020000498.1:7173682-7185350 GCA_010016025.2 Alatinidae sp. Z8VKAUB7J3
ACTAGCTTAGAAAACTAACGACTACAACAGAGGTACTTCATATGTATTTGCAGTAAACAAAATGATGTGCCCTGATGCAGGGCAATCTAAATCACCCTTGTAAACAATAATGTCAACTTGACAAGGTCAGATAGCCCTGCCTTGATGCTATTGATTGAAAGTGCTATATAAAAGAACGTGAAGGTAAGTTGCAGCTACAGATGCAGGGGTCAGAATAAGAGATTATGATGGAGCTGGTAATTTCTAAATCTTGAGAGCTAGGCTCTAAAAGTTGGAGCCAGGGTCCAGCAGGGTGTCTGCCAAATCTGGAAGATGGATTTTCCTAACATATTTACTACAGAATGGATCCCCCTGACATTTCCCTGATTCCAATAATTTCCCTAACATAGCAGACACCCTGTCCAGGGGGCACTTTCAGCTCATTGCTCCAACATGTTCAAATGAAAGAACATAGTGCTAGAAATGCACTGAAAACAGCAAAGGAAATGCCAATGGTAGGAAAGGCTTCTTCTTACATGCAACTTTTGCCCACACTTACAGTTTTTGTAGAAACCTGTCAATTTACTTTGGTGCTTATATTTCGAGCCAGTCATCACTAAAATACAGCCAGTCATGACTGGTGACTAGCCTTTATTTCAGCCGATGAGATGGTATGTCATTAAGATACATGAAATACAACTACTGGAATAATAAAACTATTATCTAAGAGTGAATAACATAACTTTAGAATTAGTTCACTGTTGTATTATCTAATGATGTTTTCTACCATCTACAGTATATATACTATTTTTATCTCAACATCTTGACAAAATAATCATCTGTTAATACCCAGATCACTAAAGCACTAAATTCTTGGAATTTTTTTCAAACCATTTGTCAACTACTGTGTCTTTGACTTCTGATTACCATATCAGAATTACAAGACAATAGTCATAAAATAAATTCAGTCACAAAACCTCATAAACAAAAAAATCCAATAAATCTTGAGTACTACACAAATTACACTAGTTAAAAAAGTATTTAGTATTTAAGTATTGGCTATCACCTATGCTAAGGCCCATCAAGGAATCCTTAATTCAGAATGTAGTGATGATGGAAATATCTTTTAAACTAGCATGGTACTTAAGGAAAAGGAGAATACAAAAAAGGCATTTCTAAATCAACAATATCCAATGTCACATCCCTGAGACTTCCTTAATTCCTGAATGTTATCTCCCCATTAAATATTTTTATCCGGTGATAATATAGTGAGATTAACAAATCAACAAACAGTGTTACTAAACCAACATCTTAAAATTGTCTGCCAGAGGATGCAGGGCTCTAATTTTTCCAAATAAATCCCCACAAACTAGTCATTTTCCTTGCACCAAACTGGTACTTTTAACAAAATCCCTCTCTTGGTAGTGAAGGTGTTTATTGGGCTTGTACTATCTTAAAAAGAGCAATTCTCAGCTTGATAAATATCATGGTGAACATATACCACCATCCTTGGACTATATTGTAACACAACAATTTCTCCACTTGACAGTTTTCCCATTGGACTATATTGTAACACAACAATTTCTCCACTTGACAGTTTTCCCATTGCATAAAATGTGCTCTACCTATAAAAACAATAGACCTTCTTACATTTTAAACACTTCACATTGTTATACAAAACCTGGTATCCTTGAAATTTACTCCTTCACAAGGGTCGAGTTAAGGGGGAAAATACAATTACAAAATATTTATGGTTGCATTATTTTCCCATTATGCACTAGGCAGAAAAAATATTACATTTGCATCATAATTTTATCATTTTCACACTTCTTGTTGTGTTGATATTGTTTGGGCAGTGATCTATCTTCAATATCTTTGGATTTAACAGGCAAGAGTGATCTCAACAAAGCTATTTGCTCTTGCATATATTTTTGTCTGGTTAATAAAATTTCTGATCACAAAAAAAACCCTCACGAATTATGATTCAAAATCTGTTAATTCAAAACTTGCCTCAGTACATCAATTACAAGGATTTATAACCCCCTTTCTATAATCGCTTTCTTATGAGAACATTTATGAGAAAAATTTGCAATACAAATTAATATAATATAATACAAAACATATTTGGAATGGTAAGTCCCAATATTTATATTGTCTACAATGATTATAAATGTTGATCAATAAATGTATTAATAGCAAAATGTTTTTCAATTGTTTACAATGATGTTAGAAGTTATTATATTTGCTGCACTAGATGATACAAATTTACTAGTGCCTTTCATTGTTATCTGCTTTTTTTAGATAAATAATTACCAAGTAGTCATGAAGTATTAATGCATTTGTTTTCCTCAATGTTCCTCTTACAATTAAACACATGCAACAACTATATAAACTTGAAAAGTCACTAACCTAAAGTATCAAAATATTATAATCTGAGTGTACATAAACTATTCAAGATAAAGAAAAAAAATGCTGGGAAAAGGAATATGAACACAAGAATAAACCTTAGTCAAACAAAGACAGGTTCAGTGTAAAATTGCAGTAAAGAAATTTGAGCTGTTTTGTTAAAATACTACAGACTTTCTTCAGCCATTGGCTGCTACCGGTATGGTTTGAATGAACATGTCAATGTGAGAATCTTTAAGTAGATCAATGAAATTCAATTATCAATGATGCAGATTCAGGGTACTGCAACAAATTTACCATAGCAATTTTAGTGTTTTCTTCATGAAGCAAATAAATGTATCCACTGTGGTGATAAATATCTCATTCAAGGATCACATTATCCATATATTAAATGTTTTAGGGCCATATTTGATGAAGCATATTTACAGTGCATTTGCACAAATACTAGCTGTGCAATATTAGCCAATAAAAGTTAGGGGTTTGCTCACTAAAAGTACACTTCTTACAATTATTCAAAATTATAAAATAGCTTAGTACAGAGTCAGCTGGGCAGGGTTAGCACAACATACTTAGGAGAGAAATGTTACAAACATAGTTAAATAACTTATAAATAATAAACACCCCATGATAAATCATATATAAGCAACTTTTCCACCATTTTTCAAAATTAATCAAGTCCAGGAATTTCTACTGTTTTCTTTTCAATATAGGTTCAGGCCCAACAACAGTATCACACTACAGACAATCTTGTTTTTAATGATTAAAGATAAACCCATGTCAAAACAATTTTGAAGATGATAATGGGTTCTCTTTCAAATTACAGAATTTCTCATTATTTAAAACTTCAAATTGGTATAAACAAGGAAGTAATTTATAAAATGTCTTGTATACCAACATTTGGAGAACTCATCTCAAACTACAAAGCAATTAAAAATTCCAAGACATGTGGCAACCCTAGGCAAGAAACTGCCCACTCAATGCAGACATGGACACACTTATCAACACTGAATATGGGGACGAAAATCACTAGAGCAAGGATAGTAGTATATGCATCTTAAAGATGCTTTAAATAAATGATAATGCAATTTGTGGCTACAATCACCAATAGTACAGATAATAAGTTAAAATTTCATGTACAACTGCCATTATATATTCATTAACAGAGTCATTTAATTATACATGAATATTGATATACTTCAACGCTGATAATGTACGGAAATGGAAGTACAAATCAGAATCTCAATGCTTTTTAACTCTAAAAAACACAATGACTAACATTCACTTAAGTACTCGCACAGAGGTGTTAAAGGTGGCTTTTTATCTAATTTTTGCAATTGATTTGAAAATTGCAATATGCCTAGTAATGGTAGTACCTCAATGACATGCACTCTATCTTCCTTTGAGACCACATAAAAATGTCATAAAATGAAAAAACTAACACAAATACCTAAAACCCTATGTTACAAAGCATTGTCTGGACATGATAAACTCCTACAAAGAGGCTTAATGATAATATTCACAGCAAAAAGGAAGATGATACTCCAGAAGGAAATAATGAATCTGCTACAATTATTCTCATGACATTATACCCTAATAGCTTGAAAGGAATTTTTCAAAACCTATAGTAGGAAAAATACCATTTCTATTTAGAATTTGCTCACTAATCAGATGTATCTATAGAGAATATATATATGATAAAACATGATCAAAATTAGCACATATTTACATTTACATTTACTATGATATATGTTGCCTAGAGCTTTGGAAATGAGATTTCTTTGCAAATAGGAGAACTTTGATGAAGTGTTAGGAAATGCTGGCATTTCTTGTCCTTCATTCTTCTAGACATATTCAAATGCAGTAGAGACCATGTCATATGTAGTTTTATAATTTGAAATTTTGAGGCGTGGCTGTATACGGTGTAAAAAATAATTTTTTTTCTTAATGAGGTATGTTTGCTGCTATTATACGAGAAATTGTGCGAGTCCAGTTATTCAGCCATCTAACAATTGATGATTTTTTCGATTCTAGTTTGTAGATTACACATATACCTCACTTACATACAAACTTGCATTTATCTATATTAATTAGAAATGTGTAAATGCATTCTTAAGACTTAAATACTGGACTATGAATAGCATATACATCATTTTGAACTTGACAGAGTAAAAAGGAGTGATCTAATGATTGTGAATGGCAGGGTGTCATATGAAGGAAAACCTACTTCTACAATACACCCCATGGTTGTCTACATGTCAGAGCATGTGACCATGTACTAGCACATCACAGTGCCAACCTGAGATACATGCAATACAAAAAACTGAACAGCTCAATCTGTTTGCAAGAAAACTATTTAATTCATCTGATATCAATATTATGTTCAACCTGCCATCTAAATTTAATAAAGACTTTACTGGTATGACAAAAGACAAATGTCTAAATTCAATGCATTTGAACATCACCCAAATCATATCACCTGACAACCCAGACAGATTTAAGTCACATTTAAATTCTCAATCAAAACACAGTTTGCCACTCGGCAATATCTTGGTAACACTTAGCAGCAATCTAATGGTGGGTATTAGTATATATTGGTTTCTGAGTCACTCTGCAAGAGTGCTGTCAGCCTACAGGGCAAAACAGCCTCAGTTTCATGGGGATACCATGGCTACAATGTTTGATAACAGAACACATATCTTCACTATGGTTTGCTTCTTACAGCCGTATTCAAAAACATGGAATAATTCATGAGCAGTCTACAACTAGGCAAATTTAGATGTCCGGGTTAAACAGAACTGTTCCTGATGAATGACCACAAAAACTTCAAAAGAAATACACACAAGCCAAACAAATTACTTCCACAAAATTGGGCTGCTACAAAAACTGTTATCACCAGCCAGTGTGGCAAGGATGTCTGTTGTGACAGGTCAATAGCGATTGTAGTAAAGATAATGCCAGCAGGTACCAACTACTCACACAAAGGGAGATTTTAATTAAAATTTACAATAACTTTACTGACATACCCATCATACATATCATGACAAGAAAAAAAACATGAAAGGGCAGATTCTAACAAAATAACTAATTTCATTATGCCCTGGTACATTTTGGCAAAACAAAAAATTAGGCTTGACCATATAAACACAAACACAGTTTTGGCCTTATTACTTGGAGGCAGAGTTAAAATAAATTTATGATCACTGACACCACTGCATCGTACTAGATTTAATGTTAAAACCAGAAATGTGGATAAGTAGATGGTCCTAACAGGAATTTTATTAAATTCCTCGTGGGTATTTTCACATTCCTAAAGTATGAGGTATATATGATGTTGTCACTGACTAATATGATCTGAATACATGAACCACTGATGCAAATTATCAGGATGGGGCCATAAATAGTAAATATTTTCAATCAATACCATCTTAAGCCAATGGGTAACAGATACATGTGATGATCACATGAAAGGGTAGGGGGTGCTGCTCAATATTCTTGAACAATGCAGTTTGGTTGTATATGTTTCATTTGAGAAGGGGGAAAAAGTAGAAAATTTTATGGGCTTTGAAATGTTTGGATAATTTTGTTTTTCCAAAACCGACAAAATGTACAAATAAATATCATTGCACTTAATCATGTTCGGGCAATCTAATTAAAGCTCATTATCAAAAACTAAGAAGGGTATCAGTCTGGATAACAATAGCTAACTGGAAATTTTGTATTCATAAGATGCTGCTTGATTCTGAGTCAACAAGATCATTTACCTTCAGTGGTCAAATAACACAATGTGGACCTACTTTGGACATAACCCTAATTATTATCGTCATTTTGTTGATTGCACCCTCCAATCCTGCACTGATTAACTTTGGACAGTGGGAAACTTCGTACTTGTGCCAGGAATTTAGCTCTATCAAGGCAAGATGCTAAACATACAGTGACATCTAAAACTAGATCATCACAGCTTCCATGTTTCCAGCCTCATTTTCCAGGTGCTAATTATCTCATCAAGGCAATCTTAAAGGCTTACTGGCATAAATGGTCATAATATTGGCAATCAGTGAAAAATAACAATGGTACAACTTAAGATTAAAGTATTACCAATATACTAATGGGGTATATATTAATGGGGTTAGCATGTATAAGAGAGTTCTTGATATTTTTACATCACAAGAGTTTCCAGTATTGCTGTAATTAGCAATGCTACGTGACATTGATATTAGAGTACGGGATTAGATTGCGATGGACCTTGTTTTATTATTCAAAATTTAAAGGTGAGAAGGCCTGAAGCTATTATATTCCTTGTACAACCCCGCACGACAAAGAGATTGGATTAGGTGTGTTAACGTTAGAGAATTTAAGACGAAACTACGAAGGAGACAATGGACCTTTCACACAATATGTCACTTTCGATTTGGATTCCAACAAGACCAATGTCACGGAAGAATCATTTCGTTGACGAAAGAGGAAAGGGAACTTTGAGCACACGAGGTACACTTAACGAGCGCCAAAAGATTCATAGCAGAAGAGGAAAAAGTCAAATGAATAGTGACATCCGTATGGGTTTTCTGTTGAAGTGGTCTCGTCAGGATGGTTTGTTCATCTGCTGCGGGGGAGGGCAATTCGGATTTCAAATGCAGTGATCCCACTGATCATTACTGGTGCATCCAAATCATGAAGTAAAAGCTAAACTGATCATAAAATTATCATCATCATTATAAACTTATTACCAACTTATCAACTACATAAAAAATGAAGTTTAAGGTTCGGTGCTGAACAAATGGTAATCACTTCTGCTTTGGTGATGGTGCTGATGTCATCGCCACTAATTTGGTAACCCTGTTCTCCAGCTCCACCCATGTTAGGGCACTAGCCTTGCCACGAGGCCCCATCTGATAAAATTAACCCCTTTGACTAACGGTCTCAGCAGACACGAAACTGAGAACGCATGGCAGGTCAGTGGAGGCTGATTAACTGATAACTGAGTCCAGATTAATGGAATTTGTGATTTTGTACCGTACATGAGTAGGACAAGATTTCAAACTGTTTGCAAAGTTAGTGTCGAGGGCTTCATGTGTTTGGATAAACTCAAAACTGTGGGGACACTCTATTCCCTTCCAGTGGGGGCGTTTTAAAGCCCCATCTGCTATTATAAAACGAGTTTACGATTTCGAATATCTTTAAGCAAAGGGCACTTCGTCTTCATCGACACCTGTCCACTGATGACAAACCTAAATGGAAATTTGTCGGAACCTCGGAAAAAAGAAGTCGACAACTTCCTCCTTACTGAGACAAATCTATTTTTGGATGTGGTCAGACATGACCTGCTTACGCAATCAACACATATTGGTCTTAAACAAACGGTCTTTTCCGAGGTGACAATGCTATTTTCTCACCTTCTTACGATGGTCGATTCTTGTGAAGTGATAACAAAACGATATTTTTATGATTTAAAACTGAAAAGTTTGTACTATCTCTAACTGAAGTTTGGGAAACACTGGGGTTTGTTACAGTCACTTTAGTGAACTTTGCTTATGCAAAGCAGGATTTGGCTAAGCAGGGCTTCCAACCTCAATTAAAACAAGAGAACAAAGGCATAAACCTTTGAAATAAGGCTTTGAAATCAGTCAGCCAGTACAAATTGAATTCTGACGAGCCATACTTCGATACAATTCGGTCTGAAATGGGAATGGCATTCCCTGGAAAATCATCAAACCACTTACCTTTGTGCTGTCCAGAAATTTTATCCCGTAATATTGATATTTCATATATATCCCCAAACTCTTCAAATAGTGCTCTTACATCCTTGTCCTCGTAGGTTCTCGGTATTTGGCCAACAAATAACTTGTGCGCTTGAGGATCCTTGCATGGTACACCATTGACATTATGAGTAGACATATCTTCCATTTCACTGACAAAAACGTGCTTGAGCTGGTCGCTTCTATGAGTTATATTGACAAGAATATGATACAGAAAGTGACTTAGGCTCCTTGGGAGTACAGACGAACTGACATACGGGTAAAACTGAGGAGAGAACACAAAAAAATCGTAAGATTTCCTCCCCTACTCTGACACACAAACAACAACACAAAAACTGTAAAGTCCTTCTCGCGCCGATGGCGGCAAACTCCAAACAATGATGCGCTCAAGGCATGCTGGGCCACTTCACCGACTTGAGTATCCACGTGCAGCTAAGGTGCGCGATGTTCCAGTTGCGCAGCATGGGGTCGACAGAGGGTGAGAGTGCTTAGTGGTGGCTGGGTGCTTGCTGGCTAGCGTCGGAGTTACCATCAGTGGCTCCATGGTTGTAACATTGTATAAGACAACGAAACAAAACAGACAACAGCCACTCACTGACTTTCATCAGCCTTAGGAACTTTCGAAGTCCATTTCAACAAAATTGTTCAGTAGGGGGTCCACACATGTCAAACTGCCTCGAGGTAGCTCGGGTTTTTTCTTGATGGTGTCGAAGTCAGTGTCAAGGGCATGTTGGTTGTCGTGGACGAAAAAACAGAAGAAATGTAATCAGTAATTTCGTCAACTTCCTTGCGTTTCATAGTGGCTTCCTACTATAATGTTCTGAACCATGCGATAACACCTTCAACGTCTCCCATACTACAAATTTTAGACAAAAAATCACACAATAGGTTATCTCGTCCTCTTTTATGAACTCACGGCATTCTATTGATCGCAAAATATGTGTTTTATCTGAAAATCAACAACCAAAATCCACTTGGAAAATCTTTCGCGTCAACGAATTGGTTGTAAATAGAGTGCGGAGTTTAGTGGTATCAGCGTTGGGGACGAGGAAAACTTAAGGCGGTAGGTTCAGGCCGGTTGCCAGGGGGGTACTTAGGCCCTAAATTTAAAGTCGCCTCCCCAATCTCCTGTTACGAATCAATATCTATTGCCTTTCTGCACTTTTAAGTTCAATGTATGCTTTTAAAGACCAGTATTAACGTATCTTTAACTTAAGGTGCCGTTGATGCAAACATAGCTCTTGTCAACATAACACTTCATCCGTTGCGTATGGTTGACTCGATCAAATTCTGGTAGTCAATACAAACGCACAAGAACATCTATTCTATTCGATGTTTATTTTCATATATCGTCCTAAATTTAAAATTACTTTGCTCGCTCCCCTCCTAGCAAATATCCAGTCTTTAAATTGCTTTCCTTCTCATTTTTGCGGCAGAGGAAATTCATCGAAGTAGATTTATAGATGACAATTTTCAGACTCTTCTAAAGTGCACTCAAAATCAGCCCCAAATGCGATTTGGAACATATATGTTTAGATCGTCTTACTTTTAGATTTGGAGCAAGTTCATTCTTGTTTGAGTATCTAACGAAAATCTGCTAGTTTTGTTGGCATTAACTTTCCATAGTCTCTACTGATTTTAATTTTGACAACGTCCTAGTAAATATGTTGACCTTGTTCATCACTCTTCTCCCAGTATTTTCCTTAGAAAAGTCTAGGTGCAGCATAAGTAAATGTTATCTCAGTTATATTTTGAATCCTCAAACTTTACACACGTGCACATATTACAGAGAATTATAGCTACGCAAAGATTGCAAAAAAAATTATAATGTATGCCGCGTTACAAACTAAATATTACTCACGGTCTTCTAAAAGTGACTGACGTTCAAGAGCACCTCAACATGGCTCCGTGAAAGCTTGCAGAAAGCTGCACTCTTTGTCAAAGGTGTAAACTGGCTGCTTTCTAAGTAATACCTTGCTACGTCGAGTTAGCAATGCCACCGTTTTACTTCATCTAATGGAATATTTTAGATATTCCTTGTAATTACTGAAAGAATTAAACTACGGTACGAGAAGTTAAATATGCAATGACGATAAAATGCACGTCAACAGCTACGCTGTTATGATTATCGCTGTAGCATTTGCAATACGGAACTTGCAAGGAGTATTTTTCAAATATAAGTAAATAGACTGTTTAAATGGTAGTCGACACGAAACATTCTAAGAACGTCCTCTTGCAATATCACATCACTCTATGAAATCAGGAGGGAAATAACAAGTTGGCACTGTAATTCTGTAAATGGGTACTTTTACATTAGGCTCCGTTAAATTCCAGAAAGTGAGACGTAATAAATGTTTGCAATCGCTCTGTCAATCTAAAAAATCCTAATACAAATCCAGCAGGATAATGGGTACCTTGCATTAGCTGGGGAAGGATAAATGCGGCGAATAAAAGAACATCTAATTTTCTACCACGTGACATCACATAGGCCTACGCTCTCCAGCAGGGTACGGGGCTGCCTTTACTTTTACTTTATCAATCCTTTATAAGGGCAACTAACTTTGTGAGCCACATCTTTAGTTCTAAATTTTCACCTGTAATTTATTTGTGATTCTAAAAAAACACCTATTTAAAATGTTGGTCTGAAAGACAGCTCAACGGTTATTACAGTTACAAATTTACTCTATAGTTGGTTACAGTGACATTCTGCAACTTCATCAAGTGCAAGCTTAAACGACCCAAAATCTCATCCCTTTTATTAAAATTTATGCAATCTTCATCTACGGATATCGTAAACTACACACTACGAAATGACGAATTGTTTTTTGATATAGTTACGTACTGGTGTTTTTGACTATAATAAATTCCCACAATTTGTAGGAGCGATTCTATATATTATCCCGCGTGGCACTAACGAGGCAGCCTTTGAAATATGATATTGCAAATTACGACAAAGTGACGACACAGGATACTGAAGCAAAGTGCTTGGGAACTGCTTTTGTGTATGGAACATGGAAAAATGAGTCAATTTTTTTTTCCCTACACATGTTCCAAACACAAAAATAGAGGTAATCATTCTTTATTTAATTGCCTTTTAGGCAGGGCGTGGTAATCCCATGATGGGTTTTGCACCTGCGACATGCCCTCTTTGAAAAGAAAGATGTCTGTTAGTGTAGGACTCATCATCATTACCTCAGCTATTAAAATACAAGTACGCTTGACCGGGAAACGAACGAAACACGCCTTATGTAGTAGAAATCTACTTGGATTTTAACTCGGGGGAATCTTTTGGGATCAATGCAGTCAAGAGGAACATAGTCAAATGCCTTTACACGCCAAAATTTGGTTCCTATTCTGTAATAATATCGAGTTGAAGTACGTATTCATAACGCAGACATCAGTTATGGTGTACAAATTGTTAAATATCCGTGCACCTTTGCACAATTTTCAAGATCGTCGGGTGTCCACTCCCGACCCTTACGTAAGATCAGATGCATCATAGCTAGTCCTAAAATAAAAAGAGTTTATAG
>JAAAKM020000498.1:7197369-7255392 GCA_010016025.2 Alatinidae sp. Z8VKAUB7J3
AGTATCCCAGTATGCCATTATTCCAGCATTGCATTATTCCGGCAGTTTATTATTTCGAAAACTATAATGTGCCTCTTCTGGACCGGTTCAAGGCCTTCCAAGTCCTGCCCAATTTGCTCCCGTACAAGCAAAGCATTGTCTTCCAGACAAGACGTACCTGTGATGCTGGGAAAATGGTCAGCAATAACATTTCCTGTTGTAATACTGAATTCAACTTCGATGGTTTTAGATAATTTAACAATTGGTAAAACACTTTTACGAGAAGAAAAAAGGACTGTGCTTACTAATTGCTACAGACCAAACATTTGCTTTTTTCAGTGACTTTCAATAACAATTTCACTCTCAACGTACGGCATTTTTAGATGCCTGCCAGTGCAAAGAAAGGAGATTGATTTTGAATATGTTTTGATTAATAAAATAATGATCTAGTAAAAAGGTACTCTCATATATTACTGAAGTCGCTCATCAATAATTTGTACTGTTCATGGCTAAACCTGTTTGACGAGTTTCAAATAAGGCTTAGAAAAAATCTCCTATTCCATATTTCTTAACATAGTAGGAAGCTTAGTTTTCAGTCTCCCCTCTGCCTTATAAATACATTGTACAAAAGAATAGTCTATACTCTTGCAACTGTAAACTCATTTTACCAGATTTCTTTGGAAAATGCCAAAAATTGCATTAGTTTACAAATGTGTGTAAACTCTACACGAAATAGCGAGGTGATTGTGAGCCTTCAAGCTCAAAGGACATGCGTCATTGCACTGTATAGATTATGGTATAGAGCTGTTCATTAATTTTATTAAGTTGCACGGTGTGGTGTCGAATTTAACTTCAACAGTGAAATCTAACAACAGCAGAGCGGGGGCTAAGTATATGGAGTCCCTTAGGTCAAGCATTGGCTAATACGTTTGTTGACTTCGATGAATTTCAACACTTAGAGTCCTCTGAAAAGCGAGTCGTATCCGTAGCATCGACTACCTATTTGCAATATAAGAAGAGAGAGCGAGTTTGACGAATACAAAATTCCTGTGCAAGAACACGGACGGTGCGGATTCCTTATGGTAGGCAAGGCAGCTCTGCATCTTGTCATTTTGGAGTCACTCCACACCAGTACTAGATAACCTTTAATTTGCAGATCAAAAGAGTTTATTACCTCCTTGGACCTTTTCAGTTGTATTAAACAATTCTAGAGAACGTTGATTGGTGTAAAAATACAAACAGTCCAAATCATGATTCGTTTTTGCAAAAGTAAAGTTGTATATAATACTTCGTTTGTTATATTTAGGTCATTTCTGAGGAATGTGCTCTGAAGAGTGTAAGACGAAGAAAATCTTTTGAGAACCTATCATTTTGCGATATCGTGCATTATCATGTTCGATTATTAGAAACATTTTTAAATGTGGAAGTGAGTGAGTGAGGAAGTGAGTCAGTGAGTCAGTGAGTGAGGAAGTGAGAGAGTGAGTGAGTGAGGAAGTGAGTGAGTGATTGAGTGAGTGAGGAAGTGAGGAAGTGAGGAAGAGAGAAAGTGAGGAATTGAGGAAGAGAGAAAGTGAGGATGTGAGAAAGTGAGGAAGTGAGAAAGTGAGGAAGTGAGGAAGTGAGGAAGCAAGAAAGTGAGGAAGTGAGGAAGTGAGGAAGTGAGGAAGTGAGGAAGTGAGGAAGTGAGGAAGCGAGGAAGCAAGAAAGTGAGGAAGTGAGGAAGCAAGGAAGCAAGGAAGTGAGGAAGTGAGGAAAGTTTCTGTACTTATAAGTAAACCACTTAACTTTAATAAATTTATGGGCTACATTAAAGAAAGTTTTGAAAAAATTTGGGCATTGGCAACCATTTCGTAAATACTTTGAAGTCAATCTTTATTAATACTATCCTAAGAAGACTCAAATTTAAAATCTTCCATGGGGTTTTAAATCATACCTCAATTCTAATTTCAGATTAAGTCATGGATTTCAAATATCCTTGGGTATAAACAAATGTTTTATAATTTGTTATAAAAATAATACTTTAAAGTGTCCTTTTAGTAACGGATCATTCCTTCACAACCCTGTTAGCAAACTCTAGCCACAGACAATAGTTTGTAGTAAACAAAATTAACCTCACTATATGGATTTGAGTCTCAAGGAAAAGAAAGCGACGTAGAGATAAGTTCACTAATGATATCAAATATCTACATTGGCACATTTACATACGTGTTTTTTATAAATTTGCAAAATTTACGCAAGGCCATTCTGAACAGGATATTATCATATCTTTTAAAATTATGGACCCTTATAGAATGGCAAAAGCTTATTACAGCAGTACCCTCCATGTTCCAATCTCCCAAAACTTATTAGAGTCAATGCATTTCTCAGTTTACTACTGGTCAGTCCAATATTTTAACTACGATCTATAGGTTTATTGTGGAAACATGATAGAGCCAGTCTATATAAGCAGACATAGGACCAGTAGTTTAACATATATAAGCCTTTAAAGTATTATTTGTTGTTGGAGGATGTTGATACTCTGGAAAGTGTTATCCTTGTTGTACACCTCTCAAATAGTAAGAGTCATCCAGATCAGCCTTCTAAGGGAACAAATTCATAGCAATTCTGAAATCTATGACTGATATAATGCCCTCTTTGAACAGTACTTCATCAAACAGTGACTGCGTGTTTCCCTATCTGTAGATCCATATTACAAATCTCCAAGTAATCGACATATTTTCCCTATCTATGACACCCAATTCATGTCAAACATGTTATTCTTTCTCGATTATGCAATGTTGTCTAAAAGTTCTTACTATAAGCACTTTTCTAGCCTTGTAATATTCAACTTATTGTGGTTTCGTGGCCTAACATACTTTCAAAGATCTACTGAGCTCGGAGCTCGTTAGAAAGATAATTAAAAATTACGCAAATAGCCTTAACAAATTCACCAATACATTCCTCTTCTATCTGTCTTGTAGAAGGAGATACTGTTATAATTTCCGAGAATTTGGGAAGGACATTGCATTTTGATAATGATGATCGTCATCATCATTATGATGATCATGCAATTATAGCTTTCTTCCAGACTTTTAATAAAAGAACAAGCAAGTCGCTCAAAGAGACAATGCTTCAAAAATATTATTTTTAGCATGTAAATGACTTCCATGCATTTCTAGGGAGCACCAGCTTACCTACTGCTGGCAGAAAAGACTTGTAAAAGCAACTTTTTCGATACATTTAGGCTAGTAAAAGTGTCACTTGCGTGTACCGGTAAACAGATGGTCATGATACATCCCAAATAAACAGCGTTTCCCAGTATTTCAGGGACTGGTCAATTCTTTTAAATATGAACTTAATCAATGATGATAGTTACAAATAATCACTAAAGCTGTACCGTTTTCTAAGATCCAAGGACGAATTGAAAGACATTTAAATTCATGGCCGGTAGAAAGTGTCCAAGGCTTCGGGTGTGTCGTATAAATATTTAAGAAGTTGAGGACATTAGATCAAACAACATAAAAACTTTGCGATGCAATGGAAGAAACAGTAGAGAGTAAGGACGCAAAATGGCAGAGTGTACATTAGTGTCGGTATCCTTTGATACTTAGTTAAGAAGATTTGACAAAATGAACTGCACATACGTCTTATTTATGATAAGGCTGCAGTCAGTTTCTCACCAGTGATTTAACTTTTTGTTTGAGCTATGACGAGATCATTTTTCGTAATCTGGAAATTGATGTAAACGTAGTTTAAGATTCGCTTTCTTGTTATTACTACAATTTGTAAGACAGCAAAATCTTATTAGTTTTTTCTTAAGTACTTTAACATTCATATTCTGTGACTCATGAAACTACTACAATATGTATCACAATTCAAATTCAACCAAAGTTGCTTTTTCTATTATATATATAGCAAATTGCAAGAGATAATTTCTTACGGACTACTTCGATGTCAGTATAGTTAGTTTTGTTTGAAGTGTGCCTTTTTGCGTGATTGCACAGTTCTGCCTGTTGCAGATTGAGAAATAAATCATCATTATTTACAAACCCACGAGGCAACTAAAATCTCTTGTAGGCTACTCGCGAGAAGTAGTTTTACAGTACACCAGTTCTTATTCCAAGCTCTAGAAATGCGATAGTTCTGTGGCAGGCATTTTGTGAAATCAGTCAATAGGAGTAATGCCTGCCAATTTTAGTTACGCAGTCATTTCTGGTAGCCTAGACATTGCAGTCATTACATGAAATGAACTTGTGAATTAATTATAACGGGCAATGCTTCATTTCACTAAGTGCCTGTTACATGAATAGAAAAATACATGTACTCTTTTAACCCCTTTCATTTTGTACAGTTATGCATGACATGGATGTGTTTAGCATTTAGAAGTCATCATAAGTGATCATAATGGCTTAACAGCAGAAAGCAAAGGGGAATGACGACGATAATTATGATGGCGACGGAACTATACAAAACTTTTACAAAAATTAAAACGAAATTTACAATGTCGCATTACGAAAACCACTCGTAGTAGCAATATATTGAGTTGTATTACGAAAATTTGCCGACAATGACGCAGCAGTTATCTTTTGATCTCAACCAGAAGCCCCAAAGGGTTCTATTTCATCTTCCCTTTAAAGCCATTGATTGATTCTCTATTTTAGACGTGAGCTGGTTTACTTGCTATTTCTGTTCACCTACAAATTTTTTATTGCAAGAACTCTTCCTGTCTGTATAAAACCAGCTTTTAAAACTCAATTCACCAGTCCCGAAAAGTTTCTACATACTTTGATTAAAGATTGTACAGCCATGTTACTATGTACATATTTTAGGTGTTTAAATCCAAGCCACATGTATGATTGTAAATTCAGTTTGAATAGAAATTCCGTGAGCTTTTGTAGAGTCAATAAGAAGTCGCAAATTTTACTTATCAAAGTTTGCCTTTAATGATTACAACAGAGAGATATATGTTTGCCTGATTCCTTATCACAAGGAAAACTGCTATTAGCAGTCAATCTAAAGTACACACCCCTAAGTATTAATTTTAACAGATGATAACAAGGACGGACTCTTCTTTGACTTTTAGTAATATATACAGTGTTTGTTTGAATTCTGAAGGTCATGCATATGACATCTGATCAATGTGGCAGACAGCAGTTCTCACCGCGCGAGTAAATATTTACAGAAAAGACCCTCAAGTTAAGACACAGTGCTGAAGCGTGAAACGGAAATTATGATCAACTGTCACTTCATAAAGCTTACTCAAACTTAAGCAAAATAATAAGCATTTTCGAAACGGGGGAAAGATAAAGGAAACCTTTATGCAATTTTATAACAACATGCACAAACTTCCCCAAATTGAATATAATGAGCATCGCAAGATAATGTTGTAATGAGTAGCATAGGTATTGTGAAGGCATCATAAAACAATAGTGTGTGTCATATCACTCTTTATACCCATTTATTACCCATATGAAACAACTTTAAATAGTACTTTCATAGCAGAGGAGAGAATCAGAGATGAAAGAATGCATTTTACACTAAATATGTGCCTTTGTTGTTCACACGTGACTTCTAAGACAAGCAATCGACAATTGTTTCATCATATGGCAATTGACTCTAAAGATCGTATCTCCTATCAAGGGTACCAAGAATTATCATCATTTAATAAAAATTTGTTTGGCAGCGGTAGGGGTAGTAGAAGTAGTTTTAGCTACGGAAGAAAGAGAACTTAGAAAATTGAATCGAATAAGCCACCTCATGGCAAGTTTGGTTTCTTATATTTATAGATCTCGCTCGTGATGAGTTATCAGTGAAGTAGCTAATGAAGAGTCACCTTCTTAATTTACAGATTTCCAGTAAATATACGTAAGTCAACCTCGAAATACAAAGCAAAAAGCTCCTTCTAAACATTACAAAGACACAAGGTATTACTTTAGGCAGTACACGGACATTTAAAAGAGATTGGTCAAATACCTTCCAAATTTTAAAACTGGCAGGCTAATTGTCGAGTTATGAGCAAACGCAGTTTCACTGACATTAAATAAACGGCCTTGAAAGTACTTCTTACAACAAGCTTTCTGAGAGAAGCATGGCACCATGACCCTTCGCTCCACACACCCCCTTTTAAATGTTACTGTAGCAAGAACGTGACTCCCCCCGCCTCTCCTAGTTTGCTCTCTATGAGCAACGTTCTACAAAAAACAGTATACAGAACCATATCAAAAAACGTCAAGGTATCATGGCTTTGTCCTCTTCTATACCCTCCTAGCCGCCTACAACCAATTTTTTTGTCACAAATGAACATTGAACATTATAAAACCAACAAACTATTCAATCAGCCTATCTTTACCCAGGAGCAGAAATCCAAAGGTTATGAAGGATTTTTGGTATAAGGCTTGGCCTGGTTAGCCCCCTCTGTTGAGTTCTCCAATGTTTTGTTGCCTTATTTTCAAGTATTTAAACAGCATGAAAACAAGTATAGAAACACCGTGTAGTCGGATTGAAGGAAAATGTATTTGAGGGATTCACCTTCCTATGATAAATAAACATTTAGTATCCTATCATGTTATTTGTTGATAAAAGTCAAAACAGCTTATGCAAGGAAGGATTGGTTTAGTTTTTATACTGTTTCAGTGTCTTGGCATATATTTAACAGTGTATTTCAATCTTTGGCAGTAACTTAAACTTGCAAAAGTTTCAATTAAATAATTCTATATATCGCCATAAAAAACTATCTGTTACAGTTGTATACGTGAAAAGATGATATGACTTACTTTAATGTAACGGCAAAGCTGCAACACAAAGGCAACAGTAACTTGGTTAAGGACTCTTTAATCTCTCAGCAAAGGTTTATGACCTTGTGAAGTTCTATACTTTAGCCACAATAATACACGATTCTGGAGTTTATGACAACTATGTGCCCTACGTTCATTTGATACCAGAATCGAATCTCATCATTTATCAAATTTGACATGCAATTCTAGAGGCAGATTTATCAATTAATTGTAGGTGGGCCAACTTCAAAGGCGCCGATTTCAACTGTCGAAAAAGAGGATTGCATCTATTTTCCTCTACCGTGCTCTCCACGCCGCCAACCTCCACTTTGTTATTGTCGTTAATTACCGTTTTAAAACAAACCAAACTACCCAATAAGCCGATCTTTATTCAGAATGGAAAAGGCAAAATGTATAGAGGATACTTGGTTCTAGGCCATTACTTTGGTAGCCACCCTATATCCTCCAACGTGCTATTCACTCTGCAAGCAAAATTTGTTAACGCAGAAAAACTGTAAGCTACTTCACTATCAAATATTAAACATGAGGAACAAGGTAATGTGCGTCTTAGAAATGAAAAAATGTTTCCTGTTCTGTTAGATCATCTAAGAAATGTATTCATTGATAAGTTCCAATGATCATTTGCAATCTTGTTGTGAAGTTTCATCAAGGAGAGTGGCTCATAAATGGTCAGGGCAGAAAAGGCTCTAGAGAATGAGAAAATGTATCACCCCCGGAATCTCGATGTACACCGCGCGCGCCGATCACGAGGCGGCGGTCGCGGCCGCGCGGCGAGCCGTCGCGCTCGCTCCCGATTCGACCGACGCCGACCTGGTCCTCGGTCGGACCCTCCAGTCGTCCGCCCGACACCACCAACGTCGGGGCGAGGACCCGAGCTTCGAGATCGACGCGTCGATCGCGGCGTACGCGCGCGCCGAGGCGCGCGAGCCGGAGGCGCTTCAGGTGCTC
Source organism: Alatinidae sp. Z8VKAUB7J3 (assembly GCA_010016025.2). NCBI lineage: Eukaryota > Metazoa > Cnidaria > Cubozoa > Carybdeida > Alatinidae > Alatinidae sp. Z8VKAUB7J3. The sequence continues at coordinate 7,205,070 of JAAAKM020000498.1, forward strand.
AACGGCCTGGCGACGAGCTGGAGCGCCGAGGCCGAGCGCCGGGAATCGGTCGGAGGGGACCCACGCCCGGCCCAGCAGGAGGCGATCGCCTACCTGCGCCGCGCCGCCGCGCTGTATCCGGAGGTGGCGTTGCTGCGCAACAACCTCGGTAGCAGCCTGTCCACCCTCGCCGAGCAGCACCGGGCCCGCGGCGCCGACCCCGAGCCGCTGTGTGCCGAGGGCATTCACGAGCTGAACGCGGCCCTCGAGATCGACTCGGAGTACGTCTCGCCGCGCAACAACGTCGCCCTGACCTGGCTCACCCTGGCCGAGCACGTCCGACTGGTCGGCGGTGACCCGCTGCCGCACTACGCCGCGGCCCGGGAGAGCCTGACGGACGCCCTGGAACGAGATTCCCGTCGACTCTCGGTGCGATGGAACCTCTCGACCACGGCGATGCTGGAGGCGGAGTACCGGCTCGACGTCGGTCTCGACGCGACGACGGCGCTCGCCACCACCATCGAGCAGCTCGACACGGTCGCCGCCGTGGTCGGAGACGGCCCGCACCTGGTGTGCGAGCGAGCGCGCCAGGAGCTCCTGCGAGGACGACACCAGGACACCGTCGCCGAGTCCGCCGGACGGGTGACGGAACTCGCGAGCCAGGGTCTGTCCGGAGCGTCCGACGCCAACGCGGCCGACTGCGCCGACGTGCTGCTCACGCTCCATCGGCTGCTGGCGGAGCGAGCGGCGACGGCGGCGGGGCGACGGAGGGCCCTCGATCGGGCGATCGAGATCGTCGAGCCCGTCGCGGTCGGCGCACGCGAGGCGCACCGCCTACGCGTCGACTTGGGAGAGGTCCTGACCCGCCGCGCCGAGGCGGCGAGCTCGCCGACGGAACGTCGGACCTTCGCGACCCGGGCCGTCGAGCTGCTGGAGGCGACGCTCGACGGGCGCCCCGTGTTCGCAGCGCGCTTCCGCGGTACACTGGAGCGGGCGCGCGCTCTGGTCGACCCGTCCGACGACGCGCTCCCGGAGAACCCCGGACCCGAGAGCCGCGATGCTGCCGCGCGACGGCCGCCATCGCCCGAGACACGATCTTGCTCATGAGACTGGTGGTGGAACGCGACGGGCGCCCCGAGCGCCGCTTCCCGTTGACCGACGGCGACACCCTGATCGGCAAGTCCGCCGAGTGCGACGTCACCATCGACGCGGTCTCCGTTTCCCGTCGTCACGCACGCCTGCGGATCGAAGGCGACCGGATCGAGATCGAGGATCTCGGCTCCAGCAACGGCACTCGCCTCGAGGGGCGCCCGGTGGTCGCGACGACGACGGTCGAGCTCGGCCAGTCGCTGTCGTTCGGTGGGGTGCCCGCGCGAGTCGAGGAGGTCGCGCCGGCGGAGGGTGAGCTCGCCGTGGCGCTCTCCGCACCGCCTCCATCCGAGCCGCGGCCCGAGTCGAGCCCCGGCTCCACCGCCTGGGTCGGCTCGGTGCCCGAGTTCGCGCTCCGACACCTGCCGTCGATCCTCGACGGTCTCGCTCGCGACGACGGTCCGGTGGCCGTCGGCCAGCAGGTCGGCGAGGCGTTGATGGAGACGCTCCAGTGCCCGAGCCTGGAGGTGGCGGTCACGGCCGGCGAGAACGAGGCCGTGGCGTTCTCCGCCGGCGACGGAGCGGACGACGGCCCGGGCGCGATCGAGGAGCGTTACGGTGGGGCGACCGTGCGCGCCGTCTTCGTCCATTCCAATCACGCCCAGGCCTACGCCCCACTGCTCCGCGCGGGAGCGACCCTGGTCCATCTGGCCCACGACCGCCCGCGTCCCGAGCCGCCGGCGGCGACGCCGGAGCCTCCGCTTCCTCCCGCCCCTTCGAGCCGCGTCGAGGCCGTTCGCCGGCTCTACGCCGACGCCGTCCGGGTGGCGCAGGGCGAGGTGAGCGTGCTGATCCTCGGAGAGTCCGGCACCGGCAAGGAGGTGCTGGCCCGTTACCTGCACGCGGCCTCGCCGCGCGCCGACCGCCCGTTCGTCGCTCTCAACGGAGCGGCGTTGCCGGAGGCGCTGCTCGAGGCCGAGCTGTTCGGCGTCGAGCGCGGTACCGCGACCGGAGTCGAGGCCCGCCCGGGCCAGTTCGAGCTCGCCCACGGCGGCACCCTGTTCCTCGACGAGATCGGTGACATGGCACCGTCCACTCAGGCCAAGATCCTGCGCGTGCTGCAGGACCGGAAGGTCCATCGCCTCGGAGGCATCTCGGCGCGCGACGCCGACGTGCGGGTGGTGGCGGCGACCAACCGCGATCTGGACGCCGCCGTCGAAGCCGGACACTTCCGCCTCGACCTGTACCACCGGATCGCCGACTGGCGGGTCGAGCTGCCACCGCTGCGCGCCCGGAGGCCCGACGTCCTCCACCTCGCCGCCCACTTCCTGGAGCGCGCCGGCCGGAGCCGTGGAGTGGCCATCGCGGGCATCTCTCGCGCCGCGGCCGAGGCTCTGAACGACTACCGCTGGCCGGGAAACGTCCGTCAGCTCGACGCCGAGATGCGCCGGGCGGCCCTGTTCCTCGACTCGGGCGAGCTGCTGGAGAGCACGCACTTGTCGGAGGAGATCCGCAGCGCCGAGCCCGGCCCGGGTTCGCCGCTCAAGCGGACCCTCGAGGCGGCCGAGCGCCGCGCCATCCGCCGCGCTCTCCAAGCCTGTCAGGGAGACGTCGCGGCGGCGGCGCGCGAGCTGGGGGTCGGCAAGTCGACCCTCTACCGGCGGATGAAGGAGCTCGGCACGTGAGCTCGCGCCGCGGGCGATCAGCGGCGGGGGGCGTAGCGCGCCAGCTTGCGCTGCAGTGAGCGGCGGTGCACGCCGAGCACCCGCGCCGCCTTGCTGACGTTGCCGCCGCAATCGGCCAACACCCGCTGGATGTGCTCCCACTCGACCCGATCGAGCGACGGCGCCGAGTCGATCTCCTCCCCCCCGGCCGAGCCGGAGGGACGCTCGAAGGACGCCAGGATCTGATCGGCGTCGGCGGGCTTCGACAGGTAGTCCCAGACCCCCTCGCGGATCATCTGGATGGCCGAGGTGATGCTGCCGTAGCCGGTCAGGATGATGATCCGGCAATCGGGGTTGGAGGCGCGGACGCCGCGCACGAATTCGAGCCCCGTCTCCTCCGGCATGCGCAGATCGACCACCGCCCGCTCGGTCCCGTGGGAGCGGGCCAGGGCGAGCCCCTCGCGCACGCTCGCGGCGCCGACCGCGTCGTGCCCACGATCGCAGAACGCCAGCACCAGGCGCTGGCGCAACGTGGTGTCGTCGTCGACCACCAGGATCCGGTAGGAGCGTGGGGGCTCGGGCGCGCTCACGACTGCAGCTCCGGGATCCGAAGCCGGGCCCGTGTCCCCCGACCCGGCTCGGAGTCGATCAGGAACCCACCGCCGAGCCGCTCGGCGGTCACCCGGACGAAGAACAGTCCGAGCCCCATGCCGCGACCGGGCGGCTTGGTGGTGACGAACGGCTCCTCGACCCGCGCCAGCAGACGCGGCGGAATCCCCTCTCCCCGGTCGTGCACCGTGAAACAGACCTGGTCGTCCTCCCGGGCCACCTCCATCCACACGGGCGAGGCGGCGTCGGAGGCGTCGATCGAGTTGCGCAGCAGGGCGATCAGCGCCGGTGCGACGCTGTTCCACGGCAGTCGGACGGTGGCCTCGTCGCACGCCCAGTCGATCCGGACGCGCCGCGACTGGGCGACTCCGAGCAGACGGTGCAGGTCGTCCTCGAGCTCCTCGCGCGAGACCTCCCGGAGCGCCGGCTCGAAGTCGCTCGACACGCTCGTGTGCATGCGATCGAGGATCTCGCGGCAACGGTCGACCTCGCTCCGGATCAGCTGGACGTCCTCCAGCGTCTGCGGCGACACCGACTCGGCGTCGATCGAGCGCGCGATCTCGTGCACCGCGACGGCGATGGTGGTCAGGGGGCTGCCGAGCTCGTGCGCCGCCCCGGCGGCGAGGGTGGTGAGCGAGGCGAGGCGGGCGTTCTTGGCCGAAGCGGTGCGCATCTGCTGGAGCTCGTCCGCCTGGGCCCGGAACGACTCCAGCACCCGACCCGCGAAGTGGCCGGCGAGCAGCAGCGCGAGCGACAACGCGAACCACATCCCGACGTAATGGGTGTCCATCGGGTCGCCCGCCGGCGGCTCCGGGTGGACGTGGCCGCCGGCCGTCCAGGGGTGCGGTACGAACAGCAGCCCGTAGCAGGCGAGCGACACCGCGGTCATCGCCCAGGTCCAGACCTTCTCGAACACGATCACCGCCATGATGACGTGAACCGTGTAGAGCACGCTGAACGGGTTCGCGGGCCCGCCCGAGACGGTCAGCACCGCGGTCAGGGTGAGCGTGTCGAGCACCAGCAGCCCCGGCAGCCAGCGGACGGCGCGGCCGAGGTCGCGGCGAGCGGCGCGCGACAGCCACAGGTTCGACAGCGCGGTCAGCGCGACCACCCCGACCACGACGGCGACCGAGACCGCGAGGGTCAGGAAGTAGAACGCGTACAGCGCCGCCGCGAGCTGGCCGACCGAGACTCCCCAGCGGAGCTGCACGAGCCACGGCAGCGCCACCTCACGTACGGCCACGTCGCCAGGGTCCGGCTCCAGCGGGACGGCTTCGTGAAGGTCGTCGGCGATGGCGTCGTCACGCATGGCAGGCCGGCCGCCTCTCTCGTGGAGGGAGCTCCCGGAGAGGGTGGAGATCGGGAAATCGAGACGTCCGACAGGAGACTAGCACCCCGTCGCTCCCCGTCGGTGTGGCATTTTGACGCACGACCCGTCACCGCCGTCGCTCGTCGGACCCGGCTTCGGACGGTCACGTCCAGAGCCTCGCCCCGCGACCGTCACGACCCCTCGCTGCGGCAGAACGTCGCATGCGACAAACGGACGCATCCCGCTCCGGAGCTCTCCTCGGTAGCTTTTGCACGTCGGCGGAGGGAGTCCCGGGAGAGGTACCCGGGAGCGGCCGCAGGGCCGTCGCCAGGGTGGGTGTGACCCATCTGCCCCGGATTCCCGCATCCGTCGCATCCTCCTCAAGGGGAGAGGTGTCAGCTCGGGCCGCACGGAGCAATCCCCCGTTCCCGGCCGATCCCATGGAGGGGCTGACCCTCTCCCGCTTCGTCCGGCAGCACGGCGGACGATCTCGAGCATCCGAACCCCCGGGACCGGAGCGGCGGAGTGTGACATGAAGCGACAGGGATGGATCTGCGGTGGCTGGCTGCTCGCCGCCACGACGGTCGGATGGGCGCAGACGGCCGACGACGGCGAGGCCGAGACGCTCACCACGCCGGTCGAGGAGGAGGTGACGGTCTGGGGTGAGGGTCGGCTCGAGACCGACTACGTCAGCCCCGACAGCTTGCTCGTCCCCGAAGATCTCGCCTCGGTGAACGCGGTGACCACCGAGGACCTGGTGAAGTACGAGCCCAGCCTGATCGTCCGGCGCCGCTTCATCGGTGACGCCAACGGCGTCATCGGGATGCGGGGCTCCAACATGTTCCAGACCACCCGCACGATGGTCTTCGCCGACGGCGTGCCGCTGCACTACTTCCTGCAGACGCGCTGGAACGGCGCCCCGCGCTGGGGCCTGGTGAACGCCGACGAGGTCGGCTTCGTGGAGGTGGTCTACGGCCCCTTCTCCGCGGAGTACGGCGGCAACGCGATGGGCGGCGTGGTCAACATCGAAACCCGCATCCCGACCGAGCGCCACCTGCACTTCGAGGGCGTCTTCATGCAGCAGAGCTTCGACGACCTCGGCTACGACGACTCCCTCGGCGGCTTCAAGGGGTTCCTCTCCTACGGTGACAAGTTCGGTGACCTGAGCGTCTACGCTGCGGTGACCCGACTCGACAACGACGGCCAGCCGCAGGACTTCCGTTTCGGTACCCAAGGCACTCCGGTCGGCGACGAGCTGGCGGTCACCGGATCGCTCCAGTCCACCAACGAATACGGCGACCCGGCCCGCTACTACGGCAACTCCGGTCCGGTCGACTCGCTCACCGACCAGTTCAAGGTCAAGCTCGGATACGAGTTCGGCGACGGCTGGTTGGCACTGTTCAACACCGGCTACGAGGTGCGCGACATCGTCCGCGACTCGCCCGAGAACTACCTCCGAGGTGCCGACGGCCAGCCGGTGTGGAGCGGGGAGTTCGTCGAGGACGGCGTCGCGTTCGACGTCCGCGGCCGCAACTTCAACGTCAGCGAGCAGGACCGCGAGACCCTGCTGGTCGGCGGCCGGCTGCAGGGTCCCCTGAGCCGCAACTGGAGCCTGGAGACGGCGATCAGCTTCTTCGACATCCTGAAGGACGAGACCCGGACCTCGCTGCTCAACCCGAGCGACCCGGCGTTCACTCCCGCCGGGACGGTGCGCGATTACGGCGAGGCCGGCTGGGAGTCGGCCGAGGTCAAGGTCCAGAACGACCGGCTGGCCGGCAACGACGCCCTGACCCTGGTCACCGGCTACCGGTTCGAGCAGTACTCGCTCGGTCTCACCAACTACGACTCGGACGACTACGCCGCCGGCGAGCGAACCTCGCTCGACAATGCCAGCGGCGGCGACAGCCGGCTCCAGGCCCTGTTCGCCCAGTTCGCCTGGCGACCCGGCTCGGCCTGGGATCTGGCCGTCGGAGGGCGCTTCGAGGCCTGGGACAGCGAGGATGGGTTCTTCGACGACCGGGGCGAGATCGACCGCCAGATCGATCGCTCCGAGTCCCGCTTCTCCCCCAAGCTGTCGGTCGGCTATGCGCCCAACGACGACTGGAGCCTACGGCTGTCGTCGGCGAAGGCGTTCCGCTTCCCGATCGTCGAGGAGCTGTTTCAGAACGAGCGCCGCACCAACGGCACGTCGATTGCGAACGCCAACCTGGAGCCCGAGGACGGACTGCACCACAACCTGATGGTGGAACGCCGGCTGCGCGGCGGGCACCTGCGCCTGAATCTGTTCACCGAGACCATCGACGACGTCATCTTCAACCAGTCGTCGATCGTCGACAACGTCTCGATCTCGACCTTCCTGCCGATCGACCAGGTCCAGACCGACGGCGTCGAGCTGGTCTACAACCAGGCCGGCCTGCTCGACGGCAAGCTCGCCCTGCGCTTCAATACCTCCTACCTCGACTCCGAAATCACCGAGAACTCGGCCAATCCCGACCTCGAGGGCAACACCTTCCCGCGCATGCCCGAGTGGCGGTCGCACCTGCTGCTGAACTATCTCGTGAACGATCGCTTCAGCGTCGGCGGCGGCGTCCGCTACGCGAGCGACAGCTTCGGCGACCTCGACAACGGCGACACCGCCGACGAGGTGTTCGGCGCGCACGACGCCTTCACCCAGGTCAACCTCAAGCTCGGCTTCCGGGCGAGCGATTTCGTCCGGCTCGACTTCGGCATCGACAACCTCACCGACGAGGTGGCCTACGTGCACCATCCGTGGCCCGGACGGACCGCCTTCTTCGAGGTGGTGGTCGACTGGTGAGCCGACGACGCACGCCGACACTCTCGACCGCGGGACTCCTGCTCACGCTGCTGGCGGGCTGCTCGCCAGAGCCGATGTCGGGTCCCGACCCGACCCCGACGACCGACGCGTGCGCCGACGGCCCCACCGTCTCTACCGCCGAGGTACCGACGTTCGGGGCCGAGGCCTCGGCGGTGTGCGGCGAGCCGGCCACCGACCCGTTCGCGGCATTCGCCTCGCCGATGTCGAGCACGGCCGCGGCGGCGTTCACCTTCGACCGGGAGCGCGAGTGCGCCGCCGGGACGGTGTCGATCCACTGCGGCCGACGTCCCTCGCTCGCGTTCGACGACGATGGACGCCTGTGGGCCGTGTTCGAGCAGGACGGCCACGTCCACCTGACGGCATCGGACGATCTCGGCGCCACGTTCGGGGAGACCTGGCCGGTCACCCCGGAGCCCGAGGCGGTCGAGGTCAACGGCGAAGGGCGCCCGAAGCTCGCGCTCGGCCCGGACGGCACCGTCCACGTGTCGTGGACCCGCAAGCTGGAGCGACGGTTCACCGGCGAGATCCGCTACAGTCGCCGGACCGATCCGGACGGCGCGTTCGAGCCGGTGCGCACGATCAACGACGACGGCCTCGCGATCGGACACCGATTCGACAGCCTCGGCGTCGGCTCCGACGGTCGTGTCTACCTGACCTGGATCGACAAGCGCGACCGCGAGGCCGCCCGCGACGAGGGCCGGGACTACCGTGGCGCGGCGCTCTACTCGGCGGTGTCGCACGACGGAGGTGCCCACTTCGAGCCGGACCGGCGGGTCGCCGACCACGCCTGCGAGTGCTGCCGCATCGCCCTCGCTCCGGCCCGGGACGGCGGCGTCGCGGTGCTCTGGCGCCACATCTTCGATCCCAACGTGCGCGACCACGCCTTCGTCACGCTCGACGGGTCGGGCGACTCCGGGCTGGTCCGGGCCACTCACGAGGGCTGGCGGGTCGACGGCTGCCCGCACCACGGCCCCGCGCTCGCGCGCGCCTCCGGAGAGCGCTACCACATGAGCTGGTTCACCGGCGCCCGCTCGACGCCGACGCTGTACTACGGAACCTTCGACCCGGCCGACGGGGCCACCGGCCCGGTGGTCGAGCTCGCGTCCGGTCCCGTCGCTCATCCGTCCGTCGCCGACGCCGGCGGCGGGCCGGTGGTGGCCTGGAAGTCGATCGCCGACGACACGGAGATCCAGGTCCGTACCCCGCGCGACGACGGCGCCCGGTGGGGTCCGCCGCGGACCGTGGCCGCCACCGAGGGAGCGTCCGACCATCCGTTCCTTCACGCCCACGACGGTCGCGTCTACCTGAGCTGGCACACCGAGGACGAGGGCTTCCGGGTGATGCCGATCACGTCCCCGGTCGAGACCGGGCGCTCGACGTCGCTCCGCCCTCCCGGGCCCGGAGCTCCGTCTTCGCGTAGATGATCCAGAGAGCTCCGAACAGCAGGTCGCCGGCGGCCAGACCGACCAGGGCTCCGGCCGCTCGCTCGACGCTCCACAGCCCGAGGGCGAGGGCGAACACGCCACACTTGGCGACGCCGCAGAAGGCGACGACCGGAGTCGGCAGGACCGGCTGGCGCGCCACCCAGGCGTAGGCGACGGCGAACAGCGCGACCAGGTAGGCGCCCAACGCAGCGTACACCGCCGGCACGTCGGCGGGCAGGCCGACGCGCTGCCCCGGCGTCGTGCCGGGAAAGGCCAGCAGACCGGCTGCGAGCAGGTTGAACGGCACGCTGAGCGCGAACGACACCCGCACCCAGCGCACCAGCGAGGCATCGGCCCGGGTCGGTCGCACGCTGTCCCTCCTCGTCGGCCAGTCTACACGAGCCGAGAGCGGCCGGACCGGCACGTTGACGGAGATTTCACGGTCCGGTCGCTCCTCCGTCACGACCACCTCCGATAGTAGGGGTCGGACGAGGGATGCAGCAGCCTTCGCCTGCTCGCTCCCCCGGACGTTCGGTCGCGCGCTCGTCCGCCCGAACCGCGCGATGCAGACGGATCCGGAGGGAGTCGGCGCAGAGCTGCCATCCGACGGCCATTCGGGGCGACGGGCTCCGCGCCCATGGCGGATCCCGTCGCCCATCCATCCCGCTAGCTCGGGCGACGCTCCGGCTCCGGCCAGGGCTGTCGATCGACGAGCGCCCGCACGTCGATCGAGCCCGTCTCGATCGACCCACGGCACGCATCCCACACCCGATACCCGAGGCGCGGCCTCCCGAGCGGCTGCGACTCGACGAAGATGCAGCGCAGCTCTCCCTCCTCGAATCCGCACTGAGACTGCACCGCCCGCAGCAATCGCTCCTGGTGCAGGTGGCCATCGCCGAAGTTCCAGCCGAGGACCATGCCGGCCACCAGCTCACCGTCGAGCCAGGTGTACTCTCCGAGGTCGTCGACCGCGCGCGGCACCAGCTCGTGCAGCGCGCGACCGTGCAGGTGCATCATCCGGAAGCCGATCACCTTGCCGATCAGACCGAGCGCGGTCGAGCGATCGTAGAAGCGCTCGAGCTGGTCGACGACCCACGGCGCCGAGCGCGTCAGACGGTCCAGCTTGCGATGAGTCTCTCCGCGGAACAGCCAGACGCTCCAGGGCCAGTTGCCGGCGTAGTAGCGCATGGAGAGCAGGAACGACAGGCGACCCGGAACGAGATTGCCGAGCAGCGGCGCTCCGATCAGCAGCAACGCGAGGGCGAGCGCCGCCGGCCACGGCTCGATCTCGAACGGCGAGATCTCCCGGTGAGCGCCGAACAGCCACGCTCCGCCGTAGGCGACCATCACGTTCCACTCCAGCGGCACCCCCATCGGCACGTGGCTGGTGATGTACACGTGCAGCGTCAGCATCAGGACGAGTCCGAGGGCGGTGAGCCCGGGCCACACGGTGCCGGCCACCAGCACGAGCGGCACGGCGAGCTCCAACGCCGTGCCCGCGTGCCCCGCCACCACCGCCAGCCGCGCCGGCCGCAGGTCGTCGGGGTAGCCCCGGTACATCCCCCGGCGCAGCCGCTCGGAGCGGGTCAGCGGACCGTTGCTCGTCATCACGCACACGACCGACGGGAAGTGCGCGTTGAGCTTCGAGACTCCTGCCCAGAACCACAGGGCGGCCTGGATCCACTGCGCTCCCGGGATCCAGTCGGTCATCAGCGCACAGCAGCCGAGGGTCGCCCAGTAGTGCTCCGCGCGCGCCGCCAGGAACAGGGTCCGATCGAGCACCCCGAGGCACGGCACCAGCCCGACGATCGGGAGCAGCTCGACCGAGCCCGGCGATGGATGCACGAGGACCCGTACGAGCGCTGCCAGCAGCGCCGCGTACAGCACCACGTCGAGCCCACCTCTCCGCGACCGGCCGATGGCCGGCGCCCCCTCGAACAGCGGCAGCTTCGTGGTTCCAGGCCTCAGGAAATAGAGGAAGCCACCGACCGGGGGCCAGTATCGGCCGGTCAGCGGCCCGCTACCGCAGCCCAGACCGACGATCTCGAACAGCAGGCTCCAGACGATCGCCTTCTGGAACGCGACGGGATGGGACCACCAGCTCGCGATCGTCGTCGGACCGCCGAGCTCGGGAGACAGAGCGCAGCTCGCCAGCCAGCCGCCGACGTACAGGGCGATCTTGATCCCGTACAGCAGGTAGACCGCTCCGGGCGCACCGTACCCCTGGAGCGCCCAGGCCCGACACACCTGGCGACTCCTCTCGGCGAACGGCAGCGCCGACCAGACCAGCGGGTCGTACGGAGGCGGCGTCGGACGGAGCAGCGACATCGGCGTCTCTCCCGGCCCGGGGTGGCAGCCCGGCGAAGTCGATTCGCATCCGGCGCCATGAGCCCCGGACCGGCGCCCATCTTCGCATCCCGCGAGAGTCGACGACCGGAAAAGTGAGGCCCCCCTTGACAGACCAACCGGTCGGTCTTAGACTCTCGAGCGACGGAGGAAGTGATGGACGCGAAGCAGGAACAAGCCGACCAGACGCGCACGAGAATCCTGGAGGTGGCCTCCGAGGAGATGCACCGCGTCGGGTTCCAGGCCGCGAGCATCAGTGACATCCTGAAGCGGACGGGGCTCTCGAAAGGTGCCCTCTACCACCACTTCCCGACCAAGAAGGACCTCGGCTACGCGGTGCTCGACGAGCTCTACGCCGAGCTCAACTGGTCGATCTGGGGGCCGATCGTCGAGGCCGACCACCCGGTCGAGGCGCTGCGCGCCTACCTCGGCACGGCCTCCGACCGATGGACCGAGGACCAGGCCCGCTTCGGCTGTCCTCTCAACAACCTGGCGCAGGAGATGTCGCCGCTCGACGAGGGTTTCCGGACTCGGGTACGACGCGTGATCCGGCGCTGGCGCGACGGCCTCGAGCAGGCCTTCCGACGGGCACGACGCCAGGGTGAGCTGGATCCGGGCTCGGATCCGGAGGAGCTCGCCGCTCTCGTGGTGGCCTGTGTCCAGGGAGCGATATCGCTGTCGAAGAACGCCCAGGACCGGACCGTGTTCGAGACCAGCGTCCGGGGCCTGCTCCGAACGCTGGAGTGCAGCGACCGGCCGCCGCGCCCGGCCCCCAGCTAGCGCCGTGATGGACTGGGGATTTTCCCTGGCAGCCGAACAGACCGACCGGTCTGTCTGAAATGAATCGAGAGAGTTCGAACGCCGTGCCTCCCCCAGGAGGACGGAGCTGGAGAGACCATGGATCGACTTCGAGACAAGGTGGCGGTGATCACGGGCGGCAGCAGCGGTATCGGTCTGGAGGCCGCCCGGAGGTTCCTGCAGGAAGGCGCCTCGGTGGTGATCACCGGTCGCCGTCGGGAGACCCTCGATCAGGCGGTCGCATCGCTCGGCGAGCGAGCGCACGCCGTCCAGGGCGACGTCTCCGACCCGGGAGACCTCGACCGCCTTTTCGCCGAGGTCCGTGAGCGCCACGACCGCATCGACGTGCTGTTCCTCAACGCCGGAGTGGCTCAGTTCGCGGGCGTCGACGTCGCCGAGGAGTCGCTGTTCGAGCAGCTGTTCTCGATCAACGTCAAGGGACCCTTCTTCGCGGTCCAGAAGGCGCTGCCGCTGATGGGGCGGGGCGGCTCGATCATCCTGACGACCTCGGCCACCAACCAGGTCGGCCTTCCCGGCTCCGCCCTGTACGCGGCGAGCAAGGCGGCCCTGCGCTCGCTCGCACGCACGTTGTCGGCCGACCTGACGCCGCGAGGCATCCGGGTCAACGCGATCAGCCCCGGACCGATCGAGACCCCGATCTACGACAAGCTCGGCATGCCGAAGGACACCGCCGAAGCCTTCGAGTCCCAGATCACGGAGCAGGTGCCGTTGAAGCGTTTCGGCCGGCCCGACGAGATCGCCGGCGCCGTCGCCTTCCTCGCCTCCGACGACTCCAGCTACGTGGTCGGTGCCGAGCTGGTCGCCGACGGCGGATTCAGCCAGCTCTGAGCTTCCCCTTTCCCTTCCCCGAACCCTTCGACGAGGAGACCCGAAAATGGCTCACTTCGACCTGCACACCCCCGAGACCGCTCCTGCCGCCGCACGCCCCTTGCTCCAGGCATCGGCCGAGAAGTTCGGCATGCTGCCGAACCTGTTTCGAGGACTCGCCGAGTCCCCCGAGGTGCTCGGCGCCTACCTCGATCTCTCCCAACGGCTCGCCGGGACGACCCTCACACCGGCCGAGCAGCAGGCGGTGCTGATCGCGATCAGCGTCGACAACGAGTGCCACTTCTGCGTCGCCGCCCACACCTGGGGTGCGAAGGCGGCCAAGCTACCCGACTCGGTGATCGACGCCCTGCGTGCCGACGGTCCGGTCGACGACCCGAAGCTCGGTCCGCTGGTCGAGCTCGCGCGCGCCGTGGTGCGCAAGCGCGGCTGGCTGGACGACGCCGACGTCGACGCCTTCCTCGCCGCCGGCTACACGAGGGCGAACGTCCTCGACGTGATCCTCGCGACCTCGCTCAAGACGATCTCGAACTACGCGAACCACGTCCTGCACACTCCGGTGAACCCGGAGCTCGAAGGCTTCGCCTGGAAGAAGGCCGACGCTACGGCGTGACCGACTCGAGCGCAGCGTGCGGCCGACCCGGGCCGCACGCTGGCCTCCTCCGTCCCGACGTCGTAGATTGGAGGGGACACTCGAAGAGACGGCGGGAAGGAACCGCCGCTCGGGGGGCACTCCGGGCAGCATGCCCGGTGCAGGAGGACTCCCCCGATGCGCCGTGTCTTCCCCCTCGCCGCCGCTGCGGCCCTCGCGCTCTGCAGCTCACCCCCGGAAGCGGCCGATCTGGTCACTCTCGATACACTCGACGGGTTCGTGCATCGCGCCTACCCGGACGACCCGAGCAGCGTGTTCACCGGCTGGACCGGCTACACCGGCCTGGAGGCGATGGCCACCGACGGAGCCGGCACCGTCTACGCCTACGTGAACTCGCCGGAGTTCCTGCTGGTGAGCGTCGACCCGGTCACCGGAGCCGCCTCGGTGGTGGCGCCGTCGAACCTGACGACGGTGCGAGGGCTCGCGATGAGCGGTGGCGTGCTCTACGCGATCGCCGACTTCGGGTTTCAGAACGACGATCGTCTGTACACCATCGATACGTTCACCGGCGACACGAACCAGATCGGTACGACGGATCACGAGACCCTGACCGCGCTGGCTGCCGACGCCAACGGCACGCTCTACTCGTGGGACCAGACCGACGGCCTGGTCGAGGTGGACCCCGCGACCGCCGCGACGACGGACGTCAACGGCATACCCGACGGCGGCGTGATCCAGACCCTGGCGTTCGCCCCCGACGGCACGCTCTACGCCGCATGGGAGGATCTGCACACGGTCGACACCGCCACCGGCACGCTGTCCCCGTCGCTCGGCGACCTCGGCCCGGCCACCGCCTACGCCATGGAGTTCCACGACTACGCCGACTGTCTGCGCCTGGAGGTCGCGGGGCTGACCGGAGGTGGCACGGCGACCTTCACCGTGCACGGGCCGCCGGACGGCGCCACGGTGGCGCTGGTCTACGGCGTCGACGGCGGCTCGACGACCCTCGCCGGTCAGGCCGGCTTCTGCGCGACGTTCGACATCGACGCGGTCGATCCGAGTCGCGTGATCGCCCAGGGCGTCGTCCAGGCCGGCGAGCTCGTCGTCGATCGCGCGGTCCCGGCCTCGGTGACCGGGCGCTACCTGTTCCTGCAGGCGGCCGAGGAGGGCACCTGTCCGGCGGAGTGCGTGTCGAACCTCAAGGGCTTGACGGTCGACTAGAACCGGAGCTCGGAGTCGGCGACGAGGGCTCGCAGTCGGCGGCGCAGGACGAGCTCGTCCACCTCGCCGACGATACGTTCGACGATCCGGCCGTCGGCGTCGACGATCACCGTTCCCGGTAGCGATCTCCCGAGCTGGAAGGCAGCCAGGTGCTCCTCGGTCGCCCCGATCCAGATCGGCAACTCGATCGCGTGCCGACGTACGAACTCGGCCACCCGATCGCGCTCGTCGGCATCGTGGACGGCCGCGGCGACGAAGCGGACGCCGTGCGGGCCGAGCTCGCTCCGCAGACGCTCCAGGATCGGCATCTCCCGCACGCACGGCAGACACCAGGTGGCCCAGAAGTTGACCACCACGGCCCCTCCGCCGAGCGCCGCGAGGGACCGCTCCGCGCCGTCGAGATCGGTCAACCTCAGCGCCGGTGCCGAGGCATCCCCCGCGGAGGCCGGAGCCGGAGGCTCGATCTCGCTGAGATGGTCGACCGTCAGGCGCGGCTGGTCGTCGGGCCCGTCGAGCGTGCCGATGACCTCGACGTGCCGCGCCAGGTAGCGCCGCCAGCCGTCGGGAAGCTCCAGCGCTCCAGCGCGGAGCTCGACGAGAGTCGCGTCGTCCCCGTCCGAGAGCGCCAGCGCGGGCGGGATGTCGTGCGACCGACAACGCTCGAAGCACTCCAGATCGTCGGCGTCGCCGTACGGCACGCGGGTACGGTCCTCGTCGTACCAGCAGTTGCTGCACACGACCTGCCCACGCAGGACGGTCGGAGCGTCGGCGAGCGCCGATGCGATCGACACGACGGCGACGGCGAGCCCCACGAGTGCCCTGCGCACGGGTGCCCCGATCTCTCTTGCGGTCATACCACCCCCCCGGCACTCCCTCCCGCCACGGAAACGCCCCGAACCGTGAGGTTAGCAGGCTGCGCGCGCGCCCCGGTGCGGCCGTCGGGCGAGCGACGGCTCGAAGCCGTGCCGCCGAACGTGCTCGATCAGCGCGTCGCGCACCTTCCCCGTCGGGGTCCAGCCGCCGAGCCGACCGAGCTGCTCGGACGCTTCCTTGCGGGCGGCGTACTCGGTGGTGGCCACGGTGTAGGAGCGCTCCGGCTCGACACGGAACCGCTCGGCCGCGAGCCGTGCGGCCAGCTCTCCTCCGAGGTCGCGGCCACGGATGCGCGCCCGCACGAGCCGATCGCCCCAGCTCTCCAGCACGTAGAGATCGCCGGTCCGGATCGTCCCGGCCCGCAGGTGGCCGGCGACGCTCGCCCGCGGGTAGTGGGCCAGGTCGGACCCGGTCGACTCGGCCATGGCTACCTCGAACAGGCGCTGCACGTCGGTCCCGACGCGCCGCCGCGGGTTGTCGCCCAGCACCTCGCCGACGCTCAACGGTCGGTCCCCGTCGAACCCGACGTTGACGAAGGCGTGGACGTGCGGATACCCCCGGAAGTAGAGCACCGAGCTCGGCCCCTCCAGCCGGAAGATCTGGAACGCGCCGCTGCCGTCCACCTCGCCTTCCTCGTAGTAGGAGAGGTACATCGCGTCGACGCCCCCGGCGTCGTCGATCGCGCGCCCGGCCGCGACGACGTCCTCGTCGGCGTAGCTCGACAGGATCGAGTCGACCAGGGCGACCGCTTGCTGGCGACGGGCGGGGGCGAGGCTCGCGATCGGGATGCCATCGAAGGTACCGCTCCTTCCCTGAAGCTCGATCTGGGTCTGGATCGGCGACTCGCGCACCACGGCGTCGCGCTGCTGGTGCGGCTCGAGCTCGACGAACAGCCGGTGAGCGGCCTCGAACTGGTAGCGGTAGACGTTGCCGGGTAGGCCCTGACGTTCGTTGCCGCGTTGATCGCCGTACACCAGCGGGCCGCCGAACACCGCTCCCTCGCGACTGGTGCCGCCGAGCCTCAGGTTGAGGTGCGGCCCGGTGAGCACGATCTGGAAGTGCGACGAGTCGGGGTCGCCGCAGATCAACAGCCGCATCAGGTGGACGCCCGGCCAGTGGATGAAGAACTGCCGCGGCACTCGAGACCGTCCGACCTCGGACAACCCGGCGTAGACCAGGTCGGTGAGCAGGCCGCGCTGGGTGCGATCGAAGCTCAGCACGTCGACGTCGACGCCGCCGCCTCCGACGCCGCGGTTGTGGTACTGACGCCAGGGATCGTCGTAGTCCACCAGGGCCCGGTCGCGCAGCTCGGCCGGCATCGAGTTCACCAGTCGGCGGGCGAGCTCGCGCACCGGGCCCGGACGATCGCTCGGTCGCGGCGGCAGGAGGGTGTGTCGGCCGACCAGGCCGACCCCGCCGAGCGCCGCGAGCGACAGTCCGCCGCGCAGGGCGAGCTTCAGAGCGTCCCGTCGGTCCAGCGTCATGCCGCCTCCTCCCCCGTTCGCCGAGCCGACGGGGGACGTCGTCCCGGCGGGCTGCCCGAACCGCCATCGACTAAGCTGCGGGTGAGCGTATCCGACGCGGGTGAGCCCGAGCTCGCCTCCCCTTGCGGTCGGGTTTCGGCCGGGAGTCTGCATGTCAGAGTATCGCAAACGCGGCCGGCGCGTCACCCTTCCACCCGGCGCGGCCCCCGGGACCCTGGCGATCGATCCGGAGGCTCCCGCCCCGGTCCTGAGCGTGCTGGCCTACGGACCGGAGGGCTGTCACGAGGCGGCGGCGGTCGAGCCGGACGCGCTGGCCGATTGGCGCGACCGGGCCCCGGTGCTGTGGGTCCAGGTCGTCGGCCTGGGTGACGCGGCAGCGCTGCGCCGCGTGGGCGAGGTCTTCGGAGTCCACCTGCTGGCCCTGGAGGACGTCGTCCACGTCCATCAGAGGGCCAAGGTGGAGAGCTTCGGGGACCACACCTTCGTCGTCGCGCGCACCCTGAGGGAAGACGACGCCATCGACACCCGCCAGCTCAGCATCTACTTCGGCCCCGGCTTCGTGCTGTCGTTCATCGAAGCGGAAGGGGACGACTTCGAGCCGGTCCGCGCCCGCATCCGCACCGGGAACGGCCGCATCCGGCGCTCGGGCCCCGACTACCTGGCCTACGCCCTGCTCGACGCGGTCGTCGACCACTACTTTCCGGTGCTGGCCCGCCTGGGGGAGCGCTGGTCCGGAACCGAGGAGGCGATCCTCGAGGATCCGCGCCCCGAGCATCTGGCTCACGTGCACCAGGCCAAGCGCGATCTGCTCACCCTGCGCCGGAGCGTCTGGCCGCTGCGCGAGGCGCTGCGGACACTGTGGCGCGAGCCTCCCGAGGGGATCGCCCCGGACACCGTGCCGTTTTTCCGGGATTGCGACGACCACGCGCTTCGCGTCATCGACCTGGTGGAGACTCACCGCGAGGTCGCGTCGAGCTTGCTCGACGTCTACATGTCGACCGTGAGCTACCGCATGAACGAGGTGATGAAGGTCCTCACGATCATCGCCACGGTCTTCATCCCGCTCAGCTTCGTGACCGGTCTGTACGGCATGAACTTCGACCCGGACGCCTCGCCGTGGAGCATGCCGGAGCTCGGGTGGTACTGGGGCTATCCAGCCGTCCTGGTGACGATGGCGTCGGCGGTCGTCGCGATGCTGGTCTATTTCCGTCGCCGCGGGTGGATCGGGGGCGCATCCCGCCGTGACGAGGGTGGACGGGGCGGCGGACGGCCCTGACCGGGCGTCACTCCGACCGCTTCACCCGGACCTCCAGCGGTCGCACGGTGTCGAGGTGGAGATCGCGCTGCGGGAACGAGATGACGAGACCGGCGGCCTCGAACTCCTTGGCGATGGTGTGGCGCATGTCGCTGTCGACGCGAAGCTTGGTCGCGCGCTTCATGTTCACCCAGTAGCGCAATTCGAACGCCAGCGCATTGTCGCCGAAGTCGAGGAACAGCACCATCGGCTCCGGATCGGACTCGATCCTCGGGTCGCGCTCCGCGAGCGCGAGCAGGAGCCGTTCGACGTCGCGGGTGGGCGAGCCGTAGGCCACACCGATCCGGATCTCGGACCGCATGACCGGATCGTCGAGCGTCCAGTTGACGACCTTGCTCTGCAGCAGGGTGCTGTTGGGCACCACGATGTCGGTATTGGTCCAGGTCCGGATCTGGGTGCTGCGGCCGCCGATCCGGACGACCTTGCCCGACAGCCCCTCGACCTCGATCATGTCGCCCACCCGGATCGGCCGTTCCACCAGCAGGATCAGACCGCTGATGAAGTTGTTGAACACGTTCTGGCTGCCGAAACCGACACCGATCGCGATCGCACCACCGAAGATGGTGAACATCGTCAACGGGACGTTGGCGAGCCGGAGAGCGACGAGCACCGCGGCGATCACGAGCAGGTAGAACACCAGCGTCTGGAGCGTCGACGACGCGCTCTCCTCCAGACCCATCCGGCCGAACACACGACGCGCGAAGAAGCTGCTCAGCCGCCGTGCCAGGCGTAGACCGATCACCAGCACGAACAGCCCGATCACGACCTTGCGCACCGTGATCGGACGGTCGTCGACCGAGGTGATCTCGTACTCCCAACCACGACGGACGAGGCTCCACGCCTGCGCGGCCCGCTCGCGGACGAAACGACTCCGCGACAGCAGCTCGACGTCGCGCAGCAGCTTCGAATGGAGGCGACGATTGCGTCCCGCGGCGGCCAGGTCCTCGCTCGCGAGCGCGCCCAGCTCGACGACGTGGGCCCGCTGCTCTCCCAACCAGCGAGCCGAGCCGGCGTCGGCCGAGTCGAGGCCCGCGACCTGCTCGTCGATCGCCCCCTGCTGCTTGCGTAGCTCCTCGGCCCGGGCCGTCGTCAGCCGTTGGTCGCGATCGAGCTGGTCGATCGCGCGTCGAGACTCCTGCGCCCAGAGCTGTCGGTCGGCGTGGACGGCACGGTCGTTGACGACCTCGAAACGCCGACGCCACGACGTACGTCGTTCCTCCAGCCGTTCCAGCAGTAGCTCGCCCAGCTCGACCCGTCGCTGCCGGGCGTCGAGCTCCAACTTCCGGGCGGCCACCTCCTCGGCCAGCTTCCGCTCCACCGTCGGGCTGGTCTCCAGCTGCTCCCGGGCACGCGACCAGATCCGCTCCAGAGTCGGCAGCTCACGCCGGGCGGCGGCGGTCGCGCGCTCGATGTCGAGCTCCTCCTTGTCGAGCCGCGCCATCTGCTCGTCGAGCTCGCGCGGCGAGAACCTCACGTCCTTCTCGATCCAGCCGATCCGCTCCCTCGCCTCGCCGGTCCGCGCACGGTGCACGGCGTGGGCGAGCTCCTCGGCGGCGAGCAGGATCTCGCGCAACGTCACCTGCTCGGCGGCGAGACGGCTGTCGAGCTGTGCCTGCGAGCTGCGAGAGGCGAGGTCGGCCTCGTCGGTCGCCGTCGATCTCGACTCGAACGCCTCCTTCGCCTGACGCCGGGCGGCCTCCCGATCGCGCCACGCTCGACGCGCGTCGGCGAGTCCCCCCCGGGCGAACTCGAGGGACTCGTCGACCGTCTCCTGCGAGGCCGTCAGCCCCTCGAGATCGTCGCGCAGGCGGTCCAGCAGAAGGAACTCGTAGGGCGGAGGCTCGGACGGCCCGTTCGCCCGGAGCTCCTCGACGACGGTCGTCGAGCGGGTGCGCTCGGCCTCGAGCTCGGCGTGCCGTTGCAGTGCAGCACTCTGCTGCCCGAGGATGCGCTCGAGCGCCTGCAACGACGCCAGCCGAGTCGCTCGCGCTTCGCGTATCGTGTCGGTCGCGCCGGCGGCGGCGACGCTCGCCTCGGCCGCCTCGATCTCGCTCCGGACCTCGCCGACCCGCCCGCTCCACCCGAAGGTGTGTGACGCGGCGCAGGATGTGGCGAGACTGCGATAGAACATCAGGCGACCGCAACGATTTGGGACTGTTCGTGCGCGAAGAAGGGCATCCGACGAGAACAAACAAGACCTGACCGCCTCGCCTATGGGGCGCGGTGGGTTAGCGATCTTGCGCTGTTTAGGCAATGTGCAGGCAGCCTGGGACGCGTTTGGGAAGGCAATTAGCGATCGGCGATAGGGATTGGGCTTCTTGGCTTAGTCCAGACTGGCGCGGATCGTATCTGAAATGATTGCTCTGAGTTTGAAAGGTGCAAAGAATGGCTGAGAAGACAGAGTTCCGGAAAGGCGACTATGTCGTTTATCCGACTCATGGTGTGGGCAAGGTCCTTGGTATCGAAGACCAGGAAATTGCCGGTCAAAAACTTGAACTCATCATTATCGAATTTGACAAGGACCGGATGACCTTGCGGGTTCCGGTCGCGAAAGCCGGCAAGTCCGGCCTGCGGCGCCTGTCCTCCCCGGATCAGATGAAAAGCGCGCTCAAGACCCTGAAGGGAAAGAGCCGCGTCCGCCGGACGATGTGGTCGCGTCGTGCCCAGGAATATGAAGCGAAGATCAACTCGGGTGATCCCATCGCGATCGCGGAAGTCGTCCGCGACCTGTTCCGGAATGCCAGTCAGCCAGATCAATCCTATAGCGAACGGCAACTGTATCAGGCGGCTCTCGACCGTCTGGCGCGTGAATATGCGGCGATCGAAGAGATCGGCGAGGAGGACGCGGCCGTACGTTTGGAGGAAATGCTGCAGAAGGCGGCGGCCTAGATAACTCTGCCTCTGACCGGTGCCGCAGGCGCGGCGGCATCGGGGCAGGGCTAGAATCAGTCGTTGCCCCTGAAGCCGTCTCCGGTGAAACTGACGCTCCCCGAAACCGTTGTCGCCGAAGCCGTTGCTACAGGATCAGCGCAGTCGATCAGATGTCCGTCCTACCACCGCCCACCGATCGGTTTACAGTGTTGCGTGCCAGCGCGCGGATCTGGGCGGTTGCGTCGATCCACGGCGAGGCCGAGCAACTTGTTGCGCTGCACGACAGCCTGGCCGAAAGGTTGCGTTCGGGCGACCGCCTGATTTATTTGGGCAACTACACTGGCTACGGCCCCTATGCTGCGGGAACATTGGACGAACTGGTTCGGTTTCGGCGCTGGTTTGTTTTTAACTTACGGCTTTTTATAGTTTATCGTAGTCATAGTCTGTCATCTCCCTAAAGTGAACAACAATGAGACATAAATGGGATCCGGCTTAACCTCACAACTCACTGCTTGTTCAAGATTGACCAACGCAAATTACTTCTCAATTCAACATTTTAATTACTCAGAATTCTTTGTATTGCCGTTCCAGTATCCTCATAAATAGTTTATGGTACAAAAGATGTCTCTTTTTGTCGTGCGTTAAACATAATCGGTACCTTGTAGGACGCTCGAGAAACAGAGCACACGTTGCAATACAAAGACTGTGTAGCTTTTGTTTTATGAACGTCCGTCAGTCTTCTAAGCAACAAATTCAACTACTGCAGTTTGCCTGAAAACGTAAATCAACTAACGCAAGTTGCCTTGCCCTTATTCTTGCAACTCGTGTCACGATGTTGTTGATACCAGATATAAAAGAACCACAATAGATTACCTGTCACTCCGACAGTGGATTGTTTCTAGAACAATTTCATTTACCATAACATCTACGTTTAACTTCCAATTAAAAACGACATTTTAACACTGCTACAATAGTAGAATATTATATTACAATTGTGCCCGCAAACATCTGGATAACAGTTGCTAGCTAATCATCCCAGAAAGGATTGAAATGATACAACAAAATGAAAATCGAAAACAAAAATTACAAATCGGGAAAAACGTCATGGTTACTATTTGAATGCGGCGAAAGTGAAAACACCTTGATGTGTAAGGTGCCAGGGAAACTAAGATACTCATGCCTTAGACAAGGTGCATTCAATTCCACAACGTATATGATATTTAAAGGTAGAGATTAATCGAAAATCAAAGAAATTTTTCCTTTTCGTGCATGTTTTCTAGTAACAAATGCTTTGGCTAGTCAAAAGTTGCTGAAATTTTACATAGCATGTAATTTATAGGGTTCATTAACATCATTATCATCATCAACATCAAAATCATGATCATGATCATGATCATCATTATCACTGAAATCTTCAGATTCACCGGGCTGCACGAACATGGAATCGCCGCTCAAAAAAACAGTACGCCGTGCAACATCATAATTGTGTTAAGTCATTAACTTGCAATGATTGTTTCCGAAATTTAATTTGGCTGGGGTTATGACCTGTCGTGCCCTTCAGCAGTGCTATATATCATCAAATATTTTGTGGAATACCATCAACGCGCTTGGTTGTGAAACCATGCACCATCGTCTGTCCTTGAGGAACCACATATGATTCGGAATGATGGGAAGAGGGATATATGATGATTTGTTGTAGTGTTAAGGCCTCCAGTGATTCTTAACGGTTGAAATTAAAAGTTGATCCAAATAGGATGCCATTGCTTGATTTTTTCTCGTCATACCAAGACTTAACAGGTTTTCGCTCCAGGTAAACTCCTTTTCAACCCCCTCCCCCCCACTTAAAATTTATGTTAGCTACAAATGCTTATCGTAAAAAGCAGGGGTTGATAACGTCTTTGTTTTCGTGGAAGCTAAAAGATGCGGACACTGGATTTGGGAACTGTCATCTGTAAGAGCGGTTGGTCCATATTTATGACTCTAAACATCTTTTACGGCTATGTGACCTAATCTTAAATTTTCGTCAGTATTATCTGGAATCTTATCAAAGGTATCCTTTTATAAGACTACGTGTAACCTACCGGATGACTAAAATGCCCTGGGAATCACAAATTTTAATTCATATGTACTTCTGGGTTGGCTTTTCTGCAAAATTCAAGAAATGAGCAAAGGATATTTTGACAATCTTGGCTGCCTTGCATGCCAAAGTAGCCCTCCTGCAGTCAAAGGATTGCAGAACATTATCTTTTGCTATAGTCACGCTATCGATGTTTTCAATGTACTACACTACCATCAAAGGTGAGGTGAATTTCCACAGGGTGAAGCTATATGTGCCCCCGATATATTTTTGTAATGCTCAGGGGCAGAGGTAAAAATCTCATACCTTAAACAAATTTATTTGAAGAAAAAGGGCTTCTTCTCGTTCTTTAAGAAACCAATCTGAAGCGTGCAAGCGTTACGCGCGTGTAAAACCTTTGTCAATGGTAGCAAACCAGAACAGGGCATCCGAATTCGCTCTATACAATCTGACTCGAGATTCCTTAATTTGACAAAATATAAAACATTAAATACTTGCAGTAATACTGACAATACTATTGAAGGAAAGATTCTGGAAAATAATTAACGAAAATAACTTAGACATGCTGAATGAAGTAGTACTGTAACCGCACATTACACCATTTACTACTGTGCTATATCAGCCAAACATGAACATTGTTAATACAATTACATTGCATTAGCGTCTAGGAACAGGCACCCACCTCTATAAGAAGAAGTAAATGTAGTTTATGGGATTTACATAGATAATAATTTTAACTTTCGTTTATTATTTTGATTATGAAAACTTTTGATACCAAATTAATCTCATTTTGATGGTCCATTAGAACATCTCTTCCAATGAGTGTGTGGGCTGGTGACCTGTTCCTCCAAAATAGGTCAAAGAATAAAAATTAGGGAAAATCCTCTTCTTTGCAAAATGGGCTACGGTTGGACATAAATGGGCTACGGCTGGACATATTTCGACCAAATTATACTTTTAGTTCTTCAGAGTTGTTGCCGAAAAAACTTGCCCAAATGCCATGTTTTAAAATACAGATGTGTGCAAGTCAGACAATTTACGGGCAATAACTCCATGCGAGTAGACTTATTTATCCAATGGTGGCGCCAGATTTTATTTTAGATCACAATGTCCCCTTTGGCTTCGTCTATTGGGCAAGATCCTTGTCTTGCAACTGACCGTTGCAGTCCTTGCTTGAAGGCTAATTACGGTATGCGTCCATATTTCATGCATCTGGCCCCCAAACAAAGAAAGTATTGAGTGGATCCAGCAGCAGACAACTGGGATTGAAGATGATCTTATAAGAAATGACAGTAGGAAGCCGTATAGTCTAGTGAAAACTGTATTAAGACATCCTCAGCCAAAAGCGATTGCCAGAAGCGAAGATGGAAAGACGCTGACCGAGAGCACCGAAAAGACGTAAAAATGTTGAGAATATTCGTACAAACACAATGCGAATGTGGATTACAGTGTCATGCGAGATATCAGTTATCAAGTGACGGGGATAGCGAACCCCAAATAACAATAATATCTAAAATTATACAAGTTGTTACAACCTTAAAAACGGAAAAGATGGCTTCATCAAATAACTTTAGCGGGGCCCTCATAAGGGTTAGAGGAGATGAAGTGCTCAACTTACGTTTAAAAATGTTCAACGAGTGTTTGAAGAAAAGAGAATGGTGAAGACAATGGAAGGGAAGTAATCACTCATACGAAAGGGCTATATTGACAGCTTGTGAACAACCAGTCTAATCAGTCTAATCCGTAGTCACAGTCATTCAAAGAGGTTAATGAAGAAAAACAAGGAGATCCTAGCGACAGGTACAACTTCTGTCAAATTGCAAAATCCAATAAAAAACAATGACGATAACCTGGAGCAGGTGACAGACTTCATATATCTCGGCTTCTTAATCTCTAACGTTGCAACTGCCAGGAAAGAAACAATCGGTTGTGTAGACGCAGCTAGAAGCACTCTTGCTAACTTTGACAAAATATGAAAGGGTCGAAAGCTACGTTTGGCACTTCGTACCAAAGTTCATCCCCAAGCTGTTGTAACAAAAATTGAACACTATAGATGTAAAATGTGGAATTCGACGAAGACATAACGAGAAGAACATTTAATCTCTCTGACATGAAATATGTAAGACGAACACATGGTATCTAGTGGAAAGACAGAAAACAAATTGTTTTGCAATTACAAAAATTCAGTTTGCTCAGCATTGTACAGCACAAGAAACTGACTTGGTTCAGACATGCCATGTGTAGAAAGGAATGCAAATGCAAGACCATATGCATGGAATAGTGGATAGGGGAGAGAAGAGAGGGCGGTCACTTATATGAAAAATAGCAACGACCAGGATATGCTGCAGTTGGTCCACCAACGACCTCACTGGCTACGGTTAAGTTGATAATGTTGATGGTCCTTAAACACATAGTTGTCATACTTAAACCAAAAGTAAAAAGAACCAACAAAAAGCAAACTTGCATTCCTAAATTCACAGTTGATAACAAATTATTTCGTAATACCAAGGACGACAGCCCCTCTTTTGAATGCTGGTGTTAAAAGTACCCCTCCATCTTTCAGTAGACATTTTATTGTATATTTTGAATCCTTCAAATATCAAATAATCATTTTCATGTTGTTGACGTCAAGGTTGGATCAACATCATTGAAACCAAAACAAAGGATTTTCTTCTGTTTTGAGGGGAAACCCATTAGACCCATTTTTCATAAAAATCTGTTTCTTGCAAAACAAATAAAAGCCTTTTCATTGCCTATCTAATTGTGCTAAAATCTTTAATTAAATATATGCAACTTCTTTGAGTATTTTTTTAGCTCGCATAGCCACAGAAGTACTATTTTGTGAGCAGGCAAGAGAAACTTCTAACCACAAATAAAACATTGCAACAGCATCAATCTACCTTTGGAAAGTGGGACTGAGATGATAATGATGACTTCTTAGTGTTGCGAAAGTGGCTATGACGATTATGATACAATCATGATAATATTTTATGAGGCCAAGTCGCGATATTCGATTGCACAATTTATACGTGCATTTTACGACAACATACCAGCAGTCAGGTTTATGAATGTACCCTACAAATATGAGCTGAACGTCTGCAACAACGTGTTGACTTGATACTAGGTACCTGAACATATCTAACCTAATTCGTGT
Source organism: Alatinidae sp. Z8VKAUB7J3 (assembly GCA_010016025.2). Lineage (NCBI taxonomy): Eukaryota > Metazoa > Cnidaria > Cubozoa > Carybdeida > Alatinidae > Alatinidae sp. Z8VKAUB7J3. Next base: position 7,231,557 of record JAAAKM020000498.1, read on the forward strand.
AAGTCTACAAAGAAAATATGATGTAAAACTATATATGAATGTTTTTAAAGGGATCACCTGAACAACTTTATACAATATATTATATAACGTCTATTTTAACTATTGCAGTCCAATAGGTAACACGCCCTCCTTATTTTTCGCAATTATTAAATTTTCAAATTTTCCAATCGTAGAAATGATATTAGGCCCCCTGTTGTTGCCAAACAACTAACTTTGCAGTGAGTATGCGCGCGGGGGGGGTGGGGGGTGGGGGGTGGACCTGCTTAAAATGAAGGTTCTTCTGCATATTTTGTTGAAATGCTCTTCCATCTTTTCAGTAAAGTCTGAAGAACTTTGTGTGTCCATTGACAGTAAAAAGTACTAGCCACAGGAGCAAAATTTGGATATTTTGGAATAGCTACATTTGATTTGATTCTTTTCTGCGCGTGGTTTACTAAAAAGGTGGTGAACAGCCTAGCACAAACGCTATGATCATCGAACTGCTAGTTTCTATACAAGTAAGAAATACCTGTTGTGAACCTAAATCGAAGACGGTAAGTATTACATGAATAATTTTCTCTGCGTTATAATATCTTCAAGGGAGATGGAATGAAATAATAATGTTTAAGTTAACTGGCTTAAAAATTCACAGGAGCAGGCTTTAATTCTGTTCATTTACAAAAAAATTATGCAAATCAAGACGGAACAAAAGTTAAAGTCTTTGTGGGCGACGAATCATTATCAAACACTCATAACTACTGGCACGTCCAGTTGCAAACGAGCGACCGTGTATAATATTTGGCCAAAGACTAGATCGCGGACGGTGGCCAGCATTCAAGTATTGGACTTGTCACTAATTTAGAAACTCTCCATTGTGCTTATGATAGTAAGCAAAAACAAGCTGTGACAGAAAAACATGTATTTGCTGCAAATATGACCTGTGTTCAAATAAAGGTACTTTACGATATTTATGGGCGTTCACCGGCTTCGTCCTTCTGCAACCCCTTGTAGTTTCTCTCGCAATATTACTAATGGTGGCTTCAAAGCCAAAAACAATTTGATTCATTACGCAAAATTAATTGAGACAACAGCAGGTCATCGAATACGAAGTTTGCAACAATCGGAAATAAGCTGACGGCACTAGCAAACTGAATAAAATTACTTCCGAAAGGAAATGTAAAAGAGAGAGAAATCGAAGAGTAAAGTATGCCTAATTGCTCAAAACTAAAGGATAAGAACAGCATTTTGAGTGATTTCTCATCGTGTAAAAATAACACACAACATGCAAATGATACAGCCACTACCTGGTTGCCATGTTACTTCACATGGCTACACTATACCGGTAACCTGTGAATAAGAAGTAGAAGACACACAAAATTAAACAGATTGAGCTGTTACAACCGAAATAGGTCTTAAGTCTTCTTGTGCTTAGTAATCCTTACACAGGATTGGCATAAAAAAGTCATTTTCCACAATACTTGTTGTGAGATGGGGGCTGAGGGGTGGGGTGGTGTTACGTCTGGAAAGGGCAATCGTATTCCTTTCTCATTTTCCTTTCCAATAAGTTAAAATCGGTCATGTCTCATCAGTGTTGATTGTATACGGCTTAGTGATATAACCAGTATAGCCTGCTTTTCTCCTACATTCAGTCTGGCAGAAAATAATATTTAATTGTACCATATATGTCAGACGAATAGGGATTATGCTCTGTCGACATTTCAGCTTTGTGAAATGGAAAGTAGAATGGACATAATTCAGGAGAAGACAACATCGACCTCTAAGACCAACACTACAACCTACTAGTTTTCAGTGCACTTTTCGGAGAAATAACAAACGATCGATGATTGATTTCAAAGGATTTTCTTACCATTAATCAATCCTGCTTCGTATGAATAAGATTCTTCGTGATTAACGATGTACATAATGATGTTTCCCTCCTCATTGCGAATCGGGGCAACCAAGACTGAGCAAATAAATTTTGTACCTAGTGCGTTAAAAAAAGCAAAAAGAAGAATTGTGTCATATCGATTGAGTTTTATCACTCTACTAATACTAGTGATTCTATATAACCAATGACTCATCTACACAGTGGTTATCAGCGAGCACTGTCAATACGTCAAAAGAATTGTGCACACATAATTTTTGTTAACAATGCATATTTTGCGGGAAGGCATAGGGCGTTAGTTGTAACTTGCAACGTCTGATACTTTTGGTACTTCTGGTAATTCACAAATAGATCAACTATTTAGCGCCACTCCTTTGAAAGTTATTAATTTAACCCTACATTGGGAAGAATTGGAGCTGTAGTTAATGTGTGATGTACTGCTTTAAAAATGACTCTACTTGACTTAACTTGACTTAGCTGCACACTCCACAGAGCCTTGCCACATTCCTCTGCATTGATTCCCTCCACTTTGTACGATCCTGGCAGTTTCGCTCGGCCTTCAACAAAGGCAATCCAGTGTCTATCCTGACTAAATCTGTCCATTGTTTGGGAGGTCTTCTTTTTGGACGCTTTTTGGTAAAATCACTTTGTATGAAATTTTTACGTAGGCTTTGTCATCTGATCGGTTTACACGGCCAAATCACTGCAGCCTCCTTTTTCTAATCACATCTATTATCGTTTTATCGATATTCAGCAGTTGAATAATTCTCTCATTTCTGTATCGATCTCGATGGGAGACACCTAGAATGCTCTTCCTGGCTTGAGCTTTCTGCATTACTTGCCGGGCTATAAAAATAACGTCCACTGTCCCACGACCTTATCTGAAACCATATTGTGACTCCCTCAATCTTTCTTCAATTTTGATCTTCATCCGATTGAGGAGTACTCTCAAGAAGACTTTTCCAGGTATAGACAGTAGTGGCTCGATAATTTTCCGGATCCAGTTTGTCACCCTTTTTAAATACAGGCGAGACAAGCATACGTGACCAATCTTTTGGTAATTTTTTCTCGAACCATACTTTACGACAGATTTTTTCTAGCATTGGGATCATTGGTTCACCCGCAATTTTCAGAACTTCCCCGGTAATGTCATCTACCCCTGGAGTTTTTTCCTTTTTCATATAGTTGACCGCTTCTCTCAGTTCCCCTGTTGTTGGTGGCCCTTGAGATTCAGTATCACATTGCGGGTCAGGAATATCCTGGATCGCTTCAGGATTATACGGGAAAGTGGTGTTTAGATGAGTTTTGAAGTGTTGGTCCCACCATTTATCTGACTGTGTTTCACACCTTGCTTATCCTTGACCATTGTTGCGTGGGCGTCCTTCGTGTCTCTGACTGTCTTAAACAGGTTTTTGGTGTTATTTGCCAAGACATTTTCTACACTGTTCACTACTTTCTCAATATTTTCACGTTTGAGTTTTTTCACCGCAGCCTTCAAAAATGGTGAAAATGTTATTCAAGTTTTGTCTTCCCAAACTTATTCATAAAAGAATAGCAATCTAAATAAAAGAGTGGAAACAATTCAAAGACTCCTGTAAATGGCTGTCGTCAAACAGTCGTGAAACAACCAAACTATTTCCCTTAGTATAAATGGTATGACCTTCTAACACTTGGCACAATATAATTTAATTTTTAAGGTAGTATAAAAAAATGTTGCATCAGATTAGTTTACGGTCAACTTTGAAAATCTAATTCTGAAATCCTTAAGGTAAGAGTTGTTGGCCACCTGCGAAACATTCAAGCAACGAAGATATTTCAGAACCTTCTTTCACAATCACCACAGCACAGTGACATTGGCCAACACGATTTGTAAAGATTTGCCGCAAGAAATTTATTCAACATTTTCTTGAATAAAGCAGCAATTGACGCAAAAGACTACTTTTACACAATTTGTTTACAAGATAAATCTAAAACTCAGATAAGAGTAGTGGTGTTTGTCTACCTGTGGTTCGACTGTTAAGCTTATCGTTCTTACGCTTACGCTGACCACTTCCTTGGCGCCATGAAGAACGTCTTAAGGCATAAAATGTGATCAGACTTTTAATTAAATTCAAATGTATATTATAGGCTTTTCTAGGGATAGTGGGTACCTCAACCACAGAGCTGGGAAAAGGCAGAAAGGACACTTGTGTCGGAATTGTTTACAGTTTGTTATGAATATCTTACCAATCGCTAAACATTTGAATTGCAGTAGCTTCGTTTTCACTAAGATATTAGCTCCGATATTGCCACAATCGGTTAGCTTCTTGTTGGACGGTGGCGACATCGTGTCTGGTCGTGTTGAGCCAACAGTTGGTCGTTAGCCCTAACCTTAGTTACGGTACACCAATGACTAAAGAGATTTGAAATTAACGTACTATTTGCGCAACACGACCTACCATGTGAGATCAAATGCCACTACAACAAGGTTTGTAAAAACAACGTTCTGCTATAGCACCTTAAGAAGTATGACGCATGTTCTTAATATGGTGGAGCATATTGTCAGTACCAAATAAGAAGTTTAAAGTAAGTAAGCATGCTCAAATACAAAACATCCTTGCTCGCGTTGACAACTGAAAACACACACTACTGTTATTAAGTCAGCATGCTATTAGCCGCTTACAATTAAAATGTCAATTCTAAGCAAATTTCGGAACTCGTTGCCAAAGTTTTCAAGAGACCCATATCGTAGGGCTTCGGTGAAAAAACAGGCATGGTAATACTCACAATTAAAGTCTGGGCATTAACCATCATATCAAGATAGTCTGTATTTAATAACGAATACTCGACGATTCTATTGATGTGTTGTGAACTTTTTGTCACCAGGGATGTTAGTTAAAGCGCTATTAATAAACATTCTTGATGGCAGAGGTGGGTGTTTAAAGGAGCGGAGGTGCAGACGAAAATTTTAATAGTAATGCAATTTCAGACCAAGACAAGATGCAATAGAAATATTCCCTCCCTTGAGCTCCCTTTCACCACGAAGTTCTTCCGCTAACCGCTGTTTCTTCTAAGCATATGTTCTGCGTAATCTTGGCAACTTTCTAAGAATGTTCCGCATACCCTCTTTGACACTTGCTTATCATATCATATCGTTTTCTGTCATCATAGTTATTGATATTGTCCCGTGTGCGTTAGCTGCTTGACATTGCAACATTTAAACAAATGAATTAAACAAGTATGAAAATGTTTTTAAAAAATTGGCCATTTCTTTCTGGGGAGGTTGATGAAAGCATCTTCTCATGTTCTTTTCCTTCTTAAAGCGTCATCTTCGGGTCCTGAGACGACAAACGTGTGCTACGCAAGTATAAGACCAATCCTGAGTATAAAGTCATCGCTCACAGTTTAATCAGTTTAATGTGGTTCAATGGAATACCCAACAGTGGTTAAATGGGATAACAGTGGGTGAATTGAAAAAGGGCGTTGAATTGGATAATAGTGGTTGAATTGAATAACAGTGGTTAAATGGGATAACGGTGGATGGATTGAATAACAGTGGTTGAATGAAATATCTGTGGTTAAACTGGATAACAGTGGTTGAATGTGATAACGGCGGATGAATGGAATAACACATACAGCAAGTTCATAGAAGCACTTCAATCGAATAGAAATTACCTATGCATATTTAAATGTTGCCGTGTTAGTACGTACTTGCATCCACTGCTTCAATTATTCTAATGAATTCTGAGACCTAATTATGATCAATAGCACACTGAGAACAACGGTGATGTCTGAGAACACAAGGAAATTTGGATCCGGCTGTGTATAGATGTAAACATTTAGCTCGCTAGTAGCCTTTTAACTACACAGTGCTGTACCAAGAATAAAACTATTTGGGGGGTCTCCACTGCACCCGGTGCTTTTAGGCGTAGTAGGCTGCAGCAACTGTTATTTACTCTTGAAGAAAGTAGGCCTCCAAACACAATCTGAGTCATTAAATAGCCACAATATGGATGACACACTGAAGTTCTTACATATGGTGAAAGAAATCATTCCAATGCTAGCCTCAGGATCCACTTTGCGCTACGGTTAAGCCGTTGTCTAGATTTTAGGAGTATTCAAGCAGAATATTAAGCCCCAGAACCAAAAAAGTTGTGGCAAAAAACTAGGTTCTGCAGCATGCAATGCAATAACCAGGAGCTGGAATTGCAGTGGATATTTTCAACTAAGCTTTTAGACAGAATCTGGTGAAACTAAGTACTGGTGGTGTAAGGTAGCACTAGGTTCTCCATCAAAGTTATTGTAATCACCGACATTAATGACTCAGTCGTCTTTGATAACTGGGTATCACATTCATATCAACGTCTCGTCATTGATAACGATTGCTATAAGCGTTACCTAGTCAGTGTTTGAAAATTTGGCTGGCCATGGTGAACGTTTGTTTGGCATGTACTGAAGCTATCCGGTCAATAATAGCTTCCTGTTTCCCGTACACCAACCAAGTTCAGCTTCTTTACTATTTAAGAATATATCACCAAGGTAAAATATATAAACTCTCTTACAATACATCTTGCCGGCTCCAGCAATTTCATGTCAGGCCCAGCAGGTTAAAGAGACTATATATCTTGACAAAGGGGCGTGTTGTCAAGTAAGAGACTTCAGGGCACGTCATCGATTACCTATAGAAACTGAATGTAGTGTTATGATTCGTTGTGTCCTCGATGTTTTCAATTAAGCCAGACTATGTATGTTAACCGCTAAAGATGATACTTATTCTTCCTGGGAAAACCAACATCTGTTTGGAAAAATGAATGACGAATCTTTTCCAGGATAATCATTGCACTGTCACTGAGTAGAGAAAGAAATGGCTGGTTACTTTTAATGAAATGGAAAATAAACATCTTTCTATCAAACGTCACAAAGGTCTTTTCTCCCGTCATTCACCATTAATGAGATCTACCTCTCCCGTGATAGGCTTCTAAGGGTTTTCTGTTCTTTGGGTCGTTTTTGGAAGCCCAACTGAAGCTATTGCCAAGTTCCCTTCCAAGAAAGTTGGCTTCCTCTGTTAGAAGCAAAGTACCGATCACAGAAGAGTATTCTATATCTGAACATATTCTTTGAGGTACAAAATCTTAAAATGGCCGGTAGAAGCGGACACATAATCACGCACAACTTTAAGAGTGAAACGCTTCGTTTGGTTCTTTTCAAAATCAATAATTACAATGGGTCGAAATTTCAATCCCTAAATAACTTAAAGCAAAAAGACTTTTTTGAAACGCCTATACGTGTATTCTGATAATGCTTTAATGCTACAGTAATATCAGAAAAGAAAGAAAAGATAAGAATAGATCAATTGCACATTGTTTATTTTCCAGTATGTCAAACTGGTACTGGTTTCGTTATGACTAATTTTTGAAGTGAAGATACACGCGAAGTATCTGGTGGTGCACTTTCCCCTGTTGCGCATCACTAGTGGTACATGTTGAGTGACTCTTTCTGGCAGTCTCAAAGACGTTTGACCCATATAATGAAATGAAATGAGTAGTGACATTTTGTAGATGATATTTAATAACGGAATCATTAGTGAAATGCCATTAACCGGTTTCGTTGCATCCTCATCAGAATGGCTGGTGCAAAGAACGAGTTGTTCAAACATTCAAGCACCATGTATGATAACTTTATATCAGTATTGCACATATGTTAATGAATTACCTTCATGCCCTAAGCAATTTACAAAGCTCCTCAAGCCACCTTTAGCTAAGCTTCATGAAATGAATCACCTTGTTTGTGCATACATTAATGACCTGTATTTAGAGAGTGACATATATGAGGATTGTGTTCATTCAGTCATTGATACTGTAGTCATGTTTGATGATCTTGGATCAGAAATTTTGTTTCGTATGTCTTGGCACACAAAGAACAGTTGCCAATCGAGCATGTAGCTCGAGTAGTTGGCTATTTTATCTCCAGCTTGCCTGCTGTACTCCATGGTGCCTTATATTATAGGCAGCTGGAGAGAGAGAAAATCATGGCCCTGAAAGCCAACAAGGGTAACTACAAGGCACCTGTGTCAATCCCAAAGTTGGCTCAAAAGGAGCTACATTGGTGGCTTAATAATCAAAATGTTACATGCAGTGTAATTTATCCTCAAAAAATTGACCATGTTATGTATTCTGATGCCTCATTACACGGCTCACAGTTTGCAAGGGTGTCTGGAGTCCCACATAGAAAAATCAACCCCCGCCTAAAAAGACAACCCCCAACTAAGACTCTAAAGGCCAACCCCCACCTGGAAGAATATTTTTTGCATAAAGTTCCAAAAGTTCAAATCGCCACTTCCCACCTATAATGTAAATAGAAATGGAACACTAATTTAGAATTCTCCCATTGAAACATTTCATCACTTGAAAGGTTACACAATGCCATTTCATTTCATCGCTTGAAAGGTTATACAATGCCACCTCCTTGAAGGAAAACACCCAAACGCCCACCTTCTTGAGCGAAAATCCTTTCTTAAGTTAGGTGAACCAGAATCCACTGATAAAACTTGTAATTTGAAGTGGATACCACCGTGTACAAAATTTAATTTAGACTGGTTGACAACCCCCACCTCTGGACCTGAAAATGCTGGACCCCCCATCTGCCTGGGGGTGCAAACTATGGCAGCCCTGAATGATATATTCACTGGGGGCATGTGGACCCTAGGGGAGGCCAACCACCATATAAACTATCTAGAGCTACTTGCAGCATCCCTAGCTTTACAATGTTTCTGCAAATGTGTTACTAATTCTCATGTTAAGATAATTATAGGCAATACTGCTGCTGTCAGCATCAAATAATATGGGCACTTGTCACAGCAATGACTGTCATGCAGTAACAGTGGCCTTGTGGGTATTTTATATATCCAATAATATTTGGTTCACTGCAGCCCATATACCAGGTCAGTGTAACACTGTAACTGATAAAGAATCCAGAGTCTTTTCTTCTGAAGATATTGAGTGGATGCTTAACTCAGATACTCTGCATAGGGCATTTAGGGCATTGGGTTTTCAACCCACTATTGATTTATTTGCATCCTGCCTTAATAAACAGCTGGAGCAATTTGCTCATACAGACCACAGCCAGGGGCTGCATCTGTTTTCATTGGAAAATTTAGTGTTTTATCGTTTCCCTCCTTTCAGTTGTATTCTGAGAGCTCTTCAGAAAATAAAACTGGAGAGGGCAACAGGCACTGTTGTAGTCCTAAAGTGGACAACCCAGAGCTGATATTCACTGCTCACATCAATGCTGACAAAGCCTCCAATTGTTCTTCAACCTCATCCAAGTCATCTTCACCTACCCAATGCTCCAAAGAAGAAATATCCCTTGTGCAAGAAAATGACTCTTCTCATCTGTCTCTTGTCAGGCAAACCCTAGCACATCAGAATTTTTAGCCCTGTTGTTACAAATATTATTATATTGTTGTCATGGAGATTAAGCACTAAGAAACAGTATCAGTCAAGTGTGAATAAGTGGATAAAAGTTTGTAGTTCTAGAAATATTAATGTTATCAGCCCTCCAGTCTCTGCTGCATTTGAATTTCTATCTACCCTTGTTTAGCAAAGGTGCATCTTACAGGACAGTTAACTCTGCTAAGAGTACAATCTCATCTATTTTGCAGTTTGAAGGGGGTGTGACATTAAGCAATATGCCCCTGGAGTTAAACGTTTTATGAAAGGTGTATACGAGATTCATCCCAACCTTCCTAGGCATTCAGGTATTTGGGATGTTCAAATAGTGTTCACTTATTTTCGAAGACGGGATTCCTTTACCAGTATCACGTTAAAGGAACCTTTTTTGTTGTCTTGGTAAAGTGGCCAAAATGCTAGACATTGAAGTTTCTGAGTCTTGACAATATGCAAGTGTTTGACAACAAATATAGATTTGTCATTGAGTCTAAAGTTAAGCAGTCTCGTGTTGCTTTTCATATAAAACCACTGGAGTTTAACAGCTATGATATAGATCATAGGTTATGTGTTGTGCACCATTTAACTGAGTACATAGGACGTACTAGGGCACTTTGAGACCCTTCCAATAAGCAGTTGCTTATCAGCTTTGTGAGGCCTTATGCACCTGTTTCTGTGGGTAAAGTTTGTGTAAGCCTCGTTTGGTGTTGATACTAATAAATATACAGCTCATAGTACTCGTGCAGCATCCACCTCCTTTCTCGCATCCAGAAATGTTGATGTCAATTGTATCCTCGAGTTTGTAGGGTGGTCTAGTGAGAAGGTGTTTCAACGTTATTACAACTTGCCAACGATCAATCAGTTTAATTTTGGACATTCCATTTTGCAGTTTATGAATGATTAAACTAGTTTGCAATCTATGAATGATTTAAGTGGCTTTACAAACTGCTTACCATTGATTGATCAATTAATTATTGACTGCCCTCCACCCGAACTGTGGCTGATGTCCGCTCTAAAATCTCATGCATCTACGACTGTGGCTGACGAGAAAAAAGAATTATAAATCAAACGATACTTAACTGTAAGTTGAAGTTTGATTGTAATTCTGCGAGTCATCAGCAAGGAGTGAAGAAGTTGTATGCCCTCCGAAGTATGACCCACCGAACTCCTTCACACTCTTGTGGACATCAGCCCACAGTCCTGCGTTGAATTCTTGTTGGCGCATGCACGGCACTCTCTCTCTCTCTCATACACTCCAGGCAGATGACTCAGAGAATTACAATCAAACTTCAACTTACTGGTAAGTATCGTTTGATTTACAATTTTAAAGGACTGTTACGTCGTTCTAAAATTAATGCTAGTTTCTGTGAATTAAGTTCAGTAATCCCACTAGCAAAAATGATCTTGTTCACTATTTGTCAGACCATAGTAGTAACACGAAAAGGGTGATCATTGTAGGTATTTAACTTCGTGCCCTGAGAATTTGCTCAGAAAAGTATGCATAGGAGATGTCGTTCATAAGGGAAACATTTCGAAACATGGGCTACTTGCATTACTATAATTCGCAATGCTAAGTCAAGAGCCATCAAGATATCAAAAGTAGGATTAATCAGAAAACACGACAGTGAACCGAGCAATCTAGTGATCGTCCCAAAATATCTCCAAATCGGGGTGTCACCGGAATATTTAAAAGTAGATATGACCGTCGTGAAGTTGATTGTCGCAGCAGAACGAAGAAAACGTCAGCAACAACAACAATGCCGGAATCCATATTACGCAGAGTGTAAGGGTTATAATGAAGAAAAGTATGACTATTCGAAACTTTAGCGACAGGAAAGCGTGAACGAAAATAAACGGGGAAGCAGGAGTGTATGAAGTACCATGTGGTAGATGTCATCATCATGTTGCGGCCTCGGCCGAGATAGATTTTACTACACTCTTCCAGTATTCCCTATCTTTCATAGCTCCTGAGAGGTCTTCTTTGGCAATAGATGTGTCTCTATGCATTCTCTCTGGAAAGGTTACCTTACGAGACCGATTGTGAGATGATGGGTGCCTCCATTGTACATACGATGAGACAAGTTCATCTGTGGCACGTGCACGATGTCCAGTAAACTGGACATGTCTCTTTTGGACTCTAAGATTGATAATCTTGGTAGGTCTCCATATATCATTTCTGGAGCTGGGTGGTTTCGCCATCAAAGATTAAGTACTCTTCTAAGAAGACGAGTATAACATCCATCTAAACGGCGCTGCTGCTTCGCTGAAAGAGTCCAAGTTTCAGATCTACAGAGTAAGATTGGTTCAATAAGTGTGCAAAAGATTTGGATTTTGATCTTAGGATCAAGATTGGATTTCCAGATCGTATCCAATTTGTTGCAAGCAGTCCATGCTATGCATTTTCTGATGTTGAAGTCATTTTCAGAAAAGGCATGGATGTAGCCAGGTAAACATAGGTGAAACAAACTGTTTTTCTACGCGAATCACTGTCGCTGTTAAGGTGCCGTAAAGCTGCATGAAGTACCTATCAGCACTTACAACTGTTATGAATATGACGCAGCTTACCTAGATAACAGTGTTGATAATATACATTTCACAATGTTTGCAATAAACATGCCATAGAACAGCTAAAGGTTAGTTTGGCAATGGGGGAATCAATCGTCGTGCACTACGATAATACGAGAAAATAATCTGGGTGCCAAGAAACTTTAGCCAAATGATAAGATCAGTTTGTTACACGATAGCCGTAAGACCAACGGCAACCTTTGCTAAAGCAGCGATAATAACATTCACCTTCATATAACGAGGCAAGTCTATCACTTGGCATTATAAAGATTCCTATCTTATGGATCATTTTGTTTCCACCTGCCTCGCGTGTGGCGACAAAACTTGGGCGACAGGAATGTCTGACCTGCGAAGATTCTAGTTATTCAAGATGTGGTCTCGCTGTGCTATGTTACGTAGTGGTGTTGCAACTATCACATAAATTCCTTAAACTGTTGAAGATTCAAAGTGATGATTGTCCTAACACGGGCATAAACTGCAATATTATGATCAAATGATAAAGTGGGTTCGATTACAGTTGCAGCGCTCACTATCGTTGACAAAATCACTAAAGGTGAAAAGCTGAATAAAAAGGAAGCGTATCTAATTAAAGCAGTATTTAGGAGACGATTGTGCTTGATGCCGTGGTTGTCTGGGTTCAACGGAGAGTTAAAAAATGACTTCAAAATGGCAGTCACTACCTGGAAATGTCGATTAACTGTTAGCAGTCCTATTAAGACAAAAGAGAAACTAGACACCACCACTATGTAGAACTCATTTGTTTCACAGAACATCCAGTGCTGCAGCAAGGCTAAAATTATTCGGAATGGCAAATCATAAACTTAGCCCTGAAGCAGTGGAACACAGATTTCTAGCTGAAGCCATTGTCCCACACACCCTGGATTACTAACTTTAGTACACCACGGTCCCCATTACTTGTATTTGAAAAACGTTGGTCCAGAATTACGTCTACGTCATTAAGGGCCAAGGAAACACGAAATTTCTTATTTTGATTTGGAAACAAGTTATGCGAACACTGTTCTCGCGTTCCATTTTTTCCTAAGTTTACTCCATTGATTCGATTTCATGAGTATACATCTAGAATAACCAGTCTTGTAAAAAATATCGTTGAAAAATAAAAAACGAATCTTTACTGTGTGCAATACCGGGGATATTTTCCACCAAACTCCTGAGTGCTTTAAGAGTCAGACATTATTTGGATATAGATGCCATTTTGTAACTTAATGGATTCCTCTTACCAAGGTTTTGGCAAACTAAGAGCTGTCTGTGAAAGGTAGTGAAATCCACTCGTACGCAGCATCTCCAGTTTCGTTGCCTTCGTATATGTAGAACGCGACATTCACGGATCGATTCTTTAAGATACGTGGGAATCACACCAATGTCAACTCTTAGGACCCCCTCTTCTGTCTTACCTTGGCCAACGAATGCTCTTAAGGTCTCAAGGTTGGATACAATATCAACAGACAGATCCCTGTTCACTTGCACCGGTCACGTTTAGCTTCTTTACTGTTCGGAATATATTACCTGGTAAGCTACATAAACTCTCCAATAATGCATCTTCACTCTTTTACCACTTTCATGCAATGTGCAGCTATTATTCCTGACGTTATTCATTGCTAGCTACTACTGTATTGAAAGGTGTCAAATTTCTGGTCACAAAGGCAACGAAGAAAAGGGCGGAACACTTCAAAGTAGCATGACGATTATCTTGTGACTGAGAGAAACTCAATGTTCGCCGTAACCCACCATGAATCAATAAAGAAAGCCAAAGAAAGTGCAGGATTGTACTTTTTGATACTTCAATGAGGCAATCTTTTTTGTAATTTAATAGCAGATCAAGTAGATCCTTCAATCATTTAGCTGATTCTACTAGTCCGATCTCATCACTAGATTTACGACGAAGTGGTATGTTGTCAAGTGAGAGTGGTCGGGGCAAATTTTGCATTCCATATTGACACTGAAAATAAAATTATCGTACGAGATCGTGCCATGAGTTTATCTGACAGATCATGTCAGTATCTTATCTCAAGGACTCCACCAACAGGTTTGCAGCTCAAGACTGCTAAAGGCCACTGTATTTATCTGAGTAATTAAGGAAAAATTAAGTAACAAGCATGTACCATGACAAATTTGGCTCCTGAACTTCTGACGTTTTAAAAGTCATAGTAAAATACGTGAAATATTTCTTGCTTCAGCTTCTCCGTTGAGCGCAAAAGAAGGTAATATTTGAAAAAAACAGTGGCTTAATAACCGGAAAATGGTTTCCAAAGTCATTCTTAGGTACAGCGAACTTGACAAAGTAATGCTTTAAAATAAAAAATCAGACCTGAAGACTTGGACAGTCAAAAAATCACACTAACGAGGCACTCTGGGAACAAAAACCTTATGATGCGTGTGCCTTACTGCTTTGAGCATTCTCGCATGGAAAAAACGTCCTGTTGCACTCTTCCCTGTGATAGGCTACAACCATTTCTCTCCATCTTCGGATTTCATCACTTTAAACAACTCGTTGTGTACGTGTTTCTGCTCTTGTCACTGCTCGTAAGGTATTTTTCTTGGCATTTTCATATCTCACATCTTTCTCTTTGTTTTGTCAGGTTTTGTCTGTGTTTATGCCACTTTTCAAACTCTACCTTCTTAACAATGATTTTTGTTTACGCTTCTTTAAATCACCACCAACTAAATGATACTTTGCCGTCACTTCTTTGTTTTCCCCGTTCAACATCTACACCTTCTTATTACATTACTTGATTAATAAACATGGTATTGTGCTTGGGCATTCGCAAAAATCGCCTAGTTCATCCAATACTGTTGTCATAAATGTGGAATCTGATATTACGAGAGCTTGCAAATCAACGGCAATAGCGTTGATATTAATAAAATCATGATGAAACAAGTCGATTATTCTTTATTGTCATTTATTAACCATATTGTCATGATCCCCTCAGCAACAGCTTTAAAGCCCCACCTATAAAATATTAAGAGATTCTTTCTAGTTGTTTTAGCTCATCTTGCTTAATTGGCCAAGTTTCAGTTCGATACAGCATGACGCTGCAAATGCAGGCTTGGTAAACTTTACCTTTTGTTGGCAATGAGAAGCTCTCACCAGTTAACAATGGGAGCAATTCCCTGAAGTTGCTCCATCCCATTATAACTCTTGCCGTTACACTCTGCTCCTATTGTGTCAGCGAGTTAACAGAGCGTCTCAAAAACTTCTGTCGCCTGGTTAGCACAGTTAACGTGTATAATATTTGCTTCTTCCTGGGATTCGACAGTGGAACACTTGATGCATTTGAACTCTTCCCCTAGCAACAATCTCCCTTTGATGTTGCTGCAGTTTTTACGAACCCAATTCTTGAAAGTCTTACAGCAAATAGAGTTACTACTAACATATTTCTGACATATTGCACATGGATTTTGTCCTTCTGCCTTTGGCTCTCGTACCTAACAACCACTTACCATTTCTTTAGTCTTTCTAAGGTTAACTCGCTGACCCTTTGACACCATGGAAGTCTTCAAATTTCTAACATCTCAGCTAGACCATCAAGTATCTTGTGTATAATATATAACCTATTAACTTGTTCAGCCCTAGTTTGTTGCAAATCCCACTATTGTATATCCCAAGCTTTCTGTAGTTTCTTAATATAAAGATCGTACAAGATATGAAAATTTTTCTGTTTGTGATAGCTCCTCATTTTGTTATCTTCTCACATGTAAAGACCACGACGAGAGCAATTAATAGGGTCTGTTTAAAACGATTGTTGCTGAACGTTAATACTAAAGAAGAAATGAGAGTGGTTATTCTGCAGCTAAGTAAAGACCAAAAAGACTGGTCACTAACCACGTAAAACCCAAAAACTTGACAAGGACTTAAAGACATCCAAATATGGACTAACACAGAAACGAACTTCAGAACAAAAGACAACAATACATACGCTACAAATAGCTGCATAGTTGAAACCCACTTTGTAAACGGCAATGATCAATATATTCGATCAAATTGAATAAGACTTTCAATTGGGACGGCATCATCCTTTAGATGTCTTTATTCTACTTATGTGTTGAGGAATTGTTTAATAAAAGACTGCTTCTCTTTGCCTTTTGATCATGAAAACCCTATTTGTATGTAAACTATTTGTCAGCAATGGAATAGTCGCATACATACTGCGCTTGACAAAAAGTAAGCAAGTAATAGAAGAAGTATTAGGACAGCAACCTTGAATGAGAGCTGGCATTTTCTATGCTATCCTATTGAGTAAAGATTTAAGATTTTGTCCCAGGCTTTTTGTTCAAAACAGCTATACACAAAGCAACAGAACACTGTACTTTACTACAACAAATGCGTCCCACAGCTTTTGGCGACTGGGATCTTGGTAATTCTCAGCCGTTGTACACTGGACTGCAATAATGTAACTGGTTGGTATCGACACTGGCTGTACCTGTGTCTGACATTCTGGCACTCATCTTCGACTGCCAAATGTCACAAAAGTATCTCTGCGGTCTACACCTCCGTTACCTTCCCTTCCTCCATCGCTATCTTTCTAAAGTGAGACCGAAGGTTACTCGAAAAAGTATAACGTTAAAGAAAGAAGCCGCAGCAAATGAAAAATATATTACGATATAAAGATTGTCCAGAACAGCGGGGAATGGGTCGAGGTCAAGGCCTCGGTCTAGTATGTGACGGGCTACATCGTTTTGTTCTACATTTACGTGACTACTGGAACAATTTAAGAAACGCAAATGTACGTCTACAATGTTACACTACTTCCAGGACTGCAGCCTGTCTTAACGTATGTTATTATTCGTTATTGCTCTACATAAATAGCACCTTAAATTTGTCTTTACAACTTAAATTTACACATATCCTTAGTGGAATACTCTCCTGGCTTGTTATGGATGCAATCCTTGTACAAAACCGAACCACTATGAAGAACGTTGAGATTGTGAAGGCCAAACTCCTGCGCATGGAACCCCTTTTACTTAGAAAGCTTTAGAGTAAGGCCTGATGACAGTCTTCCCACGTAATGAAGACTTTTAGACAAAGCTGGGTGAGCTTGTATTCATGTACAGTTACTACAGAAAATAAACCTACTTATCGAGAAGTATATTGCACGAAATAGCGAAAACATTGTGTACTTAAAAGCTTTTTTCGTCTGACACTCCTCAGAGTACTAAAAGGGGAAATTCATTAATTATAATTATTAATTGTGTTTCGGCTTTGAGCCTTCATCAGTGCCAGAGATATATAAGTAGTCAGCAGACACATAACAAAATTGACTTGAAAATTTCTCGCCTTAATTATTGGGCATTGATGGTCTAATGGTTAAGGTGTTGGTTCTCAAACCAATGGGTCGTGGGTTCGAATCCCCTCAGCTCCATTAGTGAATTAGTGAAAAAAGAAAGCAAGCTATTGTGGTAATGCTCCACTTCGTATATATATATATATATATACGAGAGATATGACACTCACTTTTTGAGAAGCTGAAAAGTGCCCCCAGCCAATTTCTAGAAGCATCAATATCTAAAGAGTATCTCTGCACGCAAAGCCGTGAGCTGTGTACGTTGCCCTTCACTCTTGAATAATTTCCTACACCCCTGTTTTGAGCCATACCCTCTTGCCGTCCGTTACCTTTATCAGGAAAGGCAATTTTATATTGAAACGCAACGACTTCTACACTGCATTAGTTAAAACCGATGCAGAGTCTACAAAAGAAAAGATTACAAGAAAATAACAATTGTTTGGTCCTAAGAATAGTGTTAAGTCTTGAGGAAGAGAAAGAATCACCAAGGCTATCTGCCAGAGTAAGTAACAAAAGCTTCCAAGGGACCATTATGGAAACAGGGTCTTCTGAACCTTTTTAATGCTATCCCTGCCAACTTTATCAGTAGGGGTTTATTGAGCACAATTTCTTTGTTTTTTATTACTAATATTTTGTATTTTATTCTTTAAGGTCACTTAAATATTTTTGTTCAATTTTGTAAAGTAATTAATATCTTAAAAATTGTACTTTTGACTTATTATTCTATTTTATTTTATGTAACTATTTTTCTTCTATATGGCGAAAAAATACATACACCCAAAAGCCAAGAGAGCTAGTCTCTATGTTTTGGTTATAATAGAACCGTTTCAAAGCTAAAATCCAAAATATTATCAAGAGGCAATATATACTCTTTTAAATGTATGTTTGCAGAGAAAACCGACTGCGAAAAAACTAGTACTTTATTTATACCAGAATACGTAAACAATAAGATGAATAGAAAAATTAGCGATGTTTGAACTAACCCAGTTTACTCTCAGCCCTATTAGATTTTAATAACACTGGACATTTGGCGCCGTCATTCCATTAGATGAAACCTATCTGAGTTTACACCTGCCCTCAAACTAGTGCTAACGGTCATTTTATTATCGTCGTGTTTCTCGATCACTTGCACCAGGATATCAAAGGAAATTGGAATGTTTGATAGGAGACAAGGAAAGGGCTGAAACATAATGACAATGTACGTAACTGATGTGGGCGCGAATAGAAGTATCCATTCCCGAGTTCGATGCGTTTGTTGTCGTTTTGCGGAACTGCAATTTTGTTATTAGTGATCACTATCAATGAATCCATGACACATAAACGACCCTTGCATTTTCTATCATTAAATATGCGCCCGAATTTTATTCAATAATCCCTCCTACTGTAGAACAGGGACAGTAATGACTACAGAACGTTGGGGCTCGTTTGCTCACGTTTCAAAGAGAGAAAGACCACTAAATTATAAGTCAGGCAAAAGTCCATTGTAATTGTGATTAGCGGTTCAACGTTTTGTAATCACTGAAGAACGTCTTCAAGTCGTGTAGTCCAGAACGTGGAACTTAAGACCAGTGTTTTCTGAACTGTTTGGAGAAAGGAGAGTTTTGCGGTTCGTCGTTTCCATGTAACAGCACATAACACCATGCGTTGTTCTTGTTTGGAGTTCTAAAGATTCAGTGGAAAGGCTTTGAGAGCAGTGGCTTATTCTACGTTGTGTATGAAACGATTAAATCAAGAGTTCGATAAGAGTTACTAAGCCATAACGAGTAATGGAGCTTGTAGTTTTAGAGGAGCGAACTACTGCAGGTTACTGCATTGGATGATATAAAGAGATATAATTTTCATGACTTGAAATAACAGCGCAACATGTTGAAAAGACATAATGAACGAAAACGTTGAGTTTAGGACAACAGAACATCGTTGACAACACTACTGACTATATTCAAAGCAGGATAAGGTAAACATTTTGATAATTTTGATGTTTGCAAAGGAAGTTTATACTCAGATAGTGATCATTTTAAGCTAGTGTGATAGTAGCTCTGTTAGAGCTACAATACGGTCAATAATCGCTTTTGATAAAGTACAGAGATATATATCAGGCCTCCTTTATCAATTCATTATATCTATGGGCTTTGTTTTGAGGCAGTTACTATTGATAAAGTGACTTATAGATGAATACAACAATATTTAGTTGTAATGGTTAGTTACTAAACTTTACTGAAGACCATGTTTTTATTCTCTTATTGTCGAGATGACAATATCTTGAACCGGTTGATGCATTCAACGAAATCATTTCCCAGCAGAATTGGTCGGCAGTTGTCATGGTTACTTCATAAATTTCAAAAGCTAAATTGATAATATTTGTCGATGCTGTTATCTGAGAACATGCTTGCGGGCTAGTGAAACCTCATCGAGTATAACATTCATGGATATGATTGAAAAGGAGCATAGCAAATCAAGAATATTTGGGGTTCGTAACACTCATTACGTCATCTAACCTAGCGGCAGTCAGCAGTGCTGTTTGTGAAAAATTTTTGGTCTAACATGCATAAAATTTAAGTTAAACATACAATATCCTAAGCCACCGGAGCAGCTAATATAAAGTTTGAATGATAGGGTCGAATTTTCTCAACATAGGTCCACAAAACCTTGGTAAAACAATAACTTACTTTCTGAAAGTTCTCTAAAAGACTTTTACTCATCATTTTGGTGATCATGCAAACCTCAGGTGTACGTGGAATGCAAAATTTCAACGGTAAATTTCATCACGACATGCAGCGTAAAATTATGAAATCATGTAATACAGAGCCGTTGTCTCTGAACACTAGTGTATAGTGCTAAAAGTTACTTACAAAGTAAACTTCCTTCTTGCGTTTCCTTGAAAACGTTTTTCTAAATCGACAGTATAAATAACACAAGCTACCGGGTGGTGACATACTCTCTATTTCTCGAATGTCGTTTCAATATTGAATTTTCAAACCCTCTCTTCTTCATGATACTTTCTGACTTTTAATGGGCTTTGGAGAGCTAGACTGGGCGAATGGAAGTCCTTCCGTGTTCGAGTCACATGGCGCAGAGAGGCTGGTCTCCAATGGCGTTGAGCTGGATGTCGATGTCCACCGGTGGATGACTGGAAGCAAATGTGGCGACAAGAAAAATAGAGTATGTTAATATCAGGGGTCACCTAGCTCAGCTGGTAGAGCACACGCTTTGAAAGCGTGGAAAACCGGTTCGATTCCCAGTGGTGACATATTTTATATTAAACATTGTGTCTTTTCGGTATAAATATAATAATGTCGTTGCCAGGGATAGTTATTTATGCCGGTTTGATATTTCAATATTTGATGCTACCTTATATTATAAACACAACAGAGAATTACTTCATTAATGAAACGGATACAAAGGAAATATTTATGCAGTGTGCACGAATCTTATAGGCCTTCCCAACCCTTTATTGCTCTCATTTTCTTGTACCGTTTATGATTTATGAGCTGAAAAGGTAATAAATAACAGTGAGAGGTACAAACACACGCTAATATACGACAGAATACCTTTGTCAACCCAGAATGTAATCTAAAGTTTTGACATCAGATAAACAGCCCTGTAGCTTTAGAATGTGCAAATTTTTAAAATTAGCAAAGAGAGTGCCAACAAGCTTGTTTAATGGGAAGCAAAATTACAAAGGGCTATTTCAGTTTTTGCTGGGCTGTTGGTGAACATGGCTTCCCTTCTATTATGCTTGTTTAGCAGAGACCATCTTGAAAAGACGCATTATTAGAAGGTAAAAACAAAACCAGATATCTTTGAAAAGATCCCTTCTTTTCATGTCTGAATACTAGACCGTTGTGTTTGTCTGCCGAATTTGGTATAGCAAAGAGCAGGTTACACACGTAAGCATCTTTTCCAGTGCGTGGATGGACACAAAAGAAAATCGTCCTCCATCTACATGCATTACGCTAAGAAGCATAACTTCAGAATTCCAGATCGTCTGATTGAACATTTTCAAGTGCTTGCTAGGTGTAGGAACAAATTCGATTGTTTGGTGAAAGAAATGTTGTACATTCGCATGCTCAAGGCTAACTTGAATGTTCAAACGGACTCCATCCGAGCAAAGGTTATTGTTTAGATTTGTATAATTGTATACAAATGTTACAAATTATCGTTAGATAGTGATTCATTATTCACCTTGAGAATGGCGTCAAGATGACACCGAAACGTCGGGAAAATATAATTGTATTACTATCCACTGACCATAGCTAAAATTTTGTTTGCAGAAACAATTTCTTCTAGTCTTTGGCAGAGGCAATATTTTATATTCAATGATGTTTTTTTAAGGTATGCATAACCCTTATCGTAATGTTTTGTCCAAATATCATCATAGTATTGGTTCTTAACATGTTCGAACTTAAATATTTGATACATCTTTTCTATTGTAAACACACCCAAATGTACTGAAATATGTTTAAGAAACCATTAATTTTAGTCCCCTGCTACTCACTTCTGAAGTTATCATTTCCCTTTTATTTCATAGTTGTTTGTTCCTTTAGTTTTCAAAAGTCTTCGTAATTGTAAATTGTAAAAAATATGAAAGCTCTTGTTTTGTAAACAACGAAAGTATTTAAATATCACATCGTGGCTTGTTCACTATTTGCAGCATTGCAAAGACTAATGTCCAGGCGTAAATGTTAGCTTAAGCTAGCATTAAATTAGGCTCAGCGTTATGGCTATGCTTGTGTAAAGGAAAAATAGATACAAGATAGCTTCAATCAAAGCAGAAACGTAAAACTCTCCATGTAACAAACTCTCGCAGATGTAAACTACAGTACACTGCAATTATGCTGCGCCTTTTTAGTGCCAAAAGCTTTCAAAGACGCTTAAAAACTGACATATACCCGGCAGCGTAACATTGTTATTAATAATATTTTTCTGATCCACTCTCTGAGAAGTGTTGAAACATAGCAGCCACTCATGGCACTTGCGTGTTTTTTGTCATCATAGCCACGTCCCAAGTCGTTACATCTTGGTACGGTAAAGCATAACGTAGTTTGTACCTTGCTCGAAGATATTGCTTCACAACCGAGGCTTAAAACACCGAATGTTATAACCTTTTGATTATCAGACAGCTGCCCAATACTCGGCCACGCCACCCCGAAAACAACATAACATGAAATACTACTGCCCTCGACCCGCGTTCTATTCCAAAGATAAGTTAAGACAATTTAAGAGGAGTCTATTGCTTCTCTATTAGCAGTACTTTAATAAGTAAGACCATATTGAAAATCAGTTAAAGTCAGCGTTTTTTTAAAAATAACTCTGGCTAAAATAACGTCTAGGGTCAGTTATGATGCACCCAAATTCATAATTTTACAAGTAGAGACAGGTGTTCACGAAAGGTGTTGCTGGTAATATGAAGCCAAAAATATTTAGAATGCTTCTGTATATTGTTCTTCTTCTCCTTCTTCTTCTTCTTCTTCTTCTTCTTCTTCTTCTTCTTCTTCTTCCTACAATTATTATAGTAGGCGACTGTCAGACTGTGTATTGATTTTATCCTTAACTAAATTACCGAGTTTTAAAAAAAAAAATTATTATCATCATTATTATTATCATCATTATTATGTACTTGGTTGTCAATTCCTATCTATTATTACTAGCCCTGATCTTGGCCCACATCTTCATATTACATCTCAAGACAAGCTATATGTTCTGGAGCTCACTGTAGGGTTTGAAAAAAATATACCAAAAAATCATAAGCGCAAAAATATGAAATATGAAATATTATGCAAAGATCTGTAATGATGTTACGAAAGTGTAAAGTTAATTCATTTGAGCATGAGTGCCATAGGTGGTATAGCAAAGGATAGTCAAGTCTTTTGATTAATACAAAATGAACTTAATATTCCTACTGTTGAATATTTGATGTTTAAGATTAGATCTTGCATTGTAGATCCACTTATTTTATCATTTGTAAACGAAACTGTAATTGGCCTAATCCTGATCTTCTTGTATGGTAACACCTGTCAAGGGAGTAATGGTATAGGAAAGAAATAGATTAAGTTAAGTTAAGTTGGTTAAGTTAAATTGTTCAACTATTTCTAGACCTGCCAGGTTACAAAACTCATGAGTACTATTTAAGTCTCTACGACCAGACATGGCTTTAATTGAGGGTAACACGATAACTGTCGTAGAGCTCGCAGTTTGTTTTGAAAAAACCTTACAAAGAGCAAAAGTACAGAAATCTTTAAGATGACTTTGTGAATCCAACAAAAAGCTCACGTTATTAATGCTAGAGATATTAACGCTTGGGGTTTACTCCTATAATGCTTCTATATTTGAAACATTATTAGGAAAATATGGTCTTGACAGTAAGAAAATCATGGGCAAAGTTACAGTAGTAGCATTACACTCTTCTTATTACCAATATTGTCAGAGAAACAAACATGGGACAAGCCCAGGAAATCTAAACTATCATTACATTAATACATTATCTTTACTTTTAATTGCTTTTCAAGTTATAACCGTCGTCATTCTTGTTATTCTTCTTGTTCTTGTTATTCTTGTTCTTCTTGCTGTTCTTGTTGTTCTTGCAATTCTTGCTGTTCATACGGTTCCTGTTCTTCTTGCTATTCCCTCTATTCTTGCTATTCTTGTCGTTCTTGTTATTCTTGCTGTTTTTGTTATTGTTATTG
>JAAAKM020000498.1:7255492-7282560 GCA_010016025.2 Alatinidae sp. Z8VKAUB7J3
TTGTTTTTGTTCTTGCTATTCTTGTTGTTCTTGTTGTTCTTGTTGTTCTTGTTGTATTTGTTGTTTTTGTTTTTCTTAATGTTATTGCTGTTGTTGCTATTCTTCTTGTTCTTGTTATTCTTGTTGTTCTTGTTGATCTTGTTGTTCTTGTTGTTCTTGTTGTTCTCGTTGTTCTCGTTGTTCTCGTTGTTCTTGTTGTTTTTGTTGTTCTTGTTGTTCTCGTTGTTCTCGTTGTTCTTATTGTTCTTGTTGTTCTTGTTATTCTTGCTGTTTTTGTTATTGTTGTTGTTGCTCTTGCTGTTGTTGTTGTTCTTGCTATTCTTGCTATTCTTGTTGTTGTTGTTGTTGTTGTTTTTGTTGTTTTTGTTTTTCTTGCTGTTCTTGCTGTTCTTGCTGTTCTTGCTGTTCTTGTTGTTCTTGTTGTTCTTGCTGTTCTTGTTGTTCTTGTTGTTCTTGTTATTCTTGTTGTTCTTATTGCTCTCGTTGTTTTGCTGTTCCTCTTGTTACTGTCCCCATTAAGACAGGCGAAAAAAGTGACAATTTTATGTCCAATAAAGCTTTTTAAGTGTAAATTTACAGAGTTTATAGATAATAATGGAGTTTGAAAAAATTATAACAACCGAAAGCCGATAGTTTCTGTCAATCTTAAGAAATTTGGATATTCGTTATAAGAATTATCTTTTAAAAAGAATTTAATGTGTTCAATAAGATCTACTTATTGCATATTTTGTAACAGGAATATGGAATGGCCCAATACCAAACTTTTATCGCGGTAAGAGGCATATACCATTCCCGTTCCAGTATTTTCAAGCAATTACTGGGAATGGATTCTATTAAAGACAGAAATAAGTTAAGGTTTGAAAAATTATTAAGCAAAAATCTTGCATTACAGTACCTCCATGCTTTTATATTCGTTTCAGTGGCAGCTCCTGCATATTGTTGATCACGTGGTTGGCATCTTATCTTAGAGTTAACGACATCGATATTTCCTTGTATATGAAAGTTAGTTGTATTTCGGGTATTGAAAGGACGTCGTAAAAATACCGATTTAATGTAGGTCAGATTTCCGTTGAAGTTACAACGTTTGCAGGATATTGATCCAATGTTGGAACACCAACAAAACTTGTGGTTAAAATTGTGACATCGGGCAGACATCGATCCGATGCCAGTTTCAAACATGACGTAAAATCGACCATGCATCGATATCGAATTGCGCCACATCGGCTGGGTGTGGTAGGAGAAATTTAAACTAAAACTCATTAACGCTGACGCAAAAAAGGAGAGGAAATCAAGTTAATAGTCTGTCGCCTGCGGCTGTTTGGCAAAGGTTGCTTCATCACGGGACAATGATGAAGGAAGGTATCGATTTCTCAAGACATTATAAGATATAGACATTACCTAGTACGCCAATCCAAATGAAATTCAAGACTCTCTTTCGGTATCGGTCTTAAGTTAGATAAAGATAGCTTTTTGCATGTGTTTCCTTGTCTCTTTACGCTTCTACTAAAGAAAATTTCACAGGATAATGTATGGATAAAAGTGCCTTCCCGTCTCCAAAAAGTCACTTTCAAAATTTTACCAAGCTCAGCAAGATAAAGGTGATAAATAAGTTAGCCTGGGCATCTTCTTTAGAAGTCAAAACATCATTTGCCTGTATTGTAAAAGAAGTCTGATGCTTTTCTAATACAAATTTTCCTCTTTTAAAGTTTCAAAGATTAGATGCAAAATTTCCAGGTATTGCTTAGTGGAATAGAGATTATTGTCAATTTCCCATGATTGCTATATTTCGTCTTAGGAAGGTCATTTTTGTGGGAGAAATGTTCATAATGTGATTACGTGAAGCTTTATTTCAACATATTATATTTTCTGTTGCTCTTTGTATATTCTTGCATTGACTAACTACCTTATTCCTTTCAAATTTCGCCTCCCTATAATTTTCGCTCCCTTAAATTTTTGTCCCTTTAATTTTCTCCCCCCCGGTATCCATAGCACATTGATCGCTGCAGGTTCTGCAATTCTGAAGCAGTGTTCTGCGAGGGATAGTCGGCGTACTCTAATGGTATTTGTAACTTTGGTTAGGCTTCCTTATAATTCTTTGTTTGTAACATATTGCTTCCAGTTGATGTTCTTAATGTATTGAGGCATACGAGTGTAGCAACCATTAACTTTCTTCTCTAATTTTCTTGTCAGGGTCTATGTTTCTGATCCATAGAGTACAGCATACTTTTAACTGTGACGCGAATGTTTCTACTTGCATGTTAGCAACGATCTCCAGACGATGTCAACTTTTCGTACTGCAGCCCAGGCCTTTGTTTTTCTTATTTTTAGGTCTTTTGCTTATGCTTAAGAGGATTATAATTTACCATATATTAGATTGCATTTTCTTGAATAGAAATTCCTTAATTGCCTTTTTGCAGATTTCGTTTCTGCGTCAGATGACAAAGGTCCTTCCTGAAACAATTCCACACAATGCAATAACTGGACCCCTGCTCAAAATGCAGATTCCTATTTTAGCCAACATTCTCGCTCCTCAAGTGTAAAAATTAACCAATCACTGTTTATATGAAGAATGATCGCTTCGTGAGCTTTTCCATTCAGGTAAAATTGAACAAGAGACTCCAAGCCCCTTTGCAATCATGGGAGATTAAACCAGATTACAATGTCCTGCTAGCTGACGCGTTAATATTGTTACTGCCTCAAATTGTTGCTCATTTTTCAATATGGAGATCACCTACAATGTAATTATGTTAAAAATTGTACGAAATAGTAATGATTAACGTTTTTGGTCCTACACTACTCAGAGCGTAGGTCGTCAGAATGGAGTCGGAAAGGCAAGCACTTATGTTGTGTTTTTAGAAGAGTCAACCTGAGGTTACCAATTACAATGTATCAATCAATTGATTGCTATGAGCCAATCATTCGACTCGAAATCACAATTTCAAATGCAAGAATTGTTGATTTCCTTTCATCCTGGAATTACGATTAAGTGTACCTAGAATCTAGGTTGAGCCCTTGCCTTTGTAAAACAGTTCCTGAGAGGCCATATGGGCTACGACTTACGATTTGATTCAATAAAATGGCCTGAACGGCAAATCGCGATTTGTTTTCCACAAAGCGATAAAGTATGATTGTATTACCTTTTAAATTTAGCTATTTAGCCACACTCGCACTTTGTTCTACAATACTTGTGCGATTTGGTTTACTTTCTCTACACGATCAAGATCTAATTCAAAACATTTGTCTTTTAATACCAAGTCTAGTGCGCCTGTAGGCCGAACGAATGAAAAGAATCCCTATCGTTCAAGGTATTTTGGTAAATTATCTACCTGTACCCTGTACCTGTTGGGAGGAGGTTTGCGGTTACTAGTCGCCAGTGTCTTCTGTTAGAAACTTTTCGTGTGCACATTAAATACTTCAAACTGATCCAGTCTTCAACATTAGTCATTCGTTTCTTTCGAGGTCGTCCCCTACGCCTTTGATATTTTGTCCTTTCCTCTATCAGTGTCTATTGCTCCCAATAATATGTCACGCCTTGGGTAGCAAGTACGGTAGTGAAAGCATTTATGTTGAAGTGACCTTTAAGTGACAGTTAACGAAATTGTACATGAGATATGTGACTATTTATTAGGCATGCCTAAGATGTGCGACTCGGGAAACACGTGTCAGAGACAAGACAAGACAAGGCAAAGCAAGGCAAGGCAAGGCAAGGCAAGGCAAGGCAAGGCAAGGCAAGGCAAGGCAAGATAAGGGTTTAAACACTCTTCTTCATCCTTACGTTACCATATTTTTAAGCAGAGGTGAAGAGTAGGTCTTCTTCCCATTCTTCGTTTAAACCATATATAGTTTTTTAGGAAATAAAGGCAGATACAATTTATTGTGACCCATGTTTCCGTACTTTTCCTTACCTTCTAGCAGGCAGATTTTGCCAAGGTTTGTCTGACTTTTTGAATTGGATATTGTTATCAAAATAGGGCAGAGAACTGTCCAATTGACGCTCTTCATGTCAACAAAACAGCATTCGCTAAAGTTATGTGGATCATTCCAAAGGGACCAGTTGTATCAGAGATGCATCTTTGAAACGGTCGTCACTTGCTATTAAGAGAATACTGTATTTCCTGTAATAAGCACCCGGGTGCTTATTTGAAATTTTAGAAAATTAGCTGCCGCTTAAAAGAGGGGAGCACTTATTATGAGGCCCCTTACTAAAAGGTGTAGGGAAGGTTAGGCATTGAAAATTCATGGCATGTTATATTAGGGAGCAGTTATAAGGGGGTGCTTATTAATAGTTTCGGGATTTAGAACGTGCTTATAAGAACGGGGCGGTTATTAGAAGGAGGGCGCTTATTAGAGGAAATACGGAATTCATGTATTTAGATGTTGCTGAGAAGTAGCTTAAAGACGGAATTTAGAAGGGAGGAGGAGATTAATTGAAAGCCCCTGGTGGCAAATTTCAATATTAGTCTAGTTATCTCTGTTGTGGGGAAAATGGTTGGGACATAGGCGCACGGCCACAGGGGCTGAGGGGGTGCAGCCTCCTAATTTGTTAAAATGTTATATTTTTTCGGACAAAAAATTTTCGCGCCCTTTTATAATTCTTTAATAAGAAATAAAAATGAAATAGTTTTAAGTCTTACCAGCACTCTGAATTAGCGTCGGTATTCCTGCCGAACTGAAGTTCTTTTAGTCTGTCTATACATGCCCCAATGATTTTCGAGCAAAGGTATATTTTTTCGGGAAAATAATCCACAGACCTCCCAACATTTTCCGTCCGTTGCACCTATGGGTGTGGAGTTTCACCGATGGCGCTTTTACTCTTAGTTATGTTCCCTTCTATATCCGGCACCGAAAAGCTTGCATCTTTAAATCTAATAATATGACATTTTTATGACTCTTGCCATCTGCTACCGTTGACGTTCTTCAGGTACCGATAAACCGATCTGATATAAGACAATCCTCTTACAGCGGAAATCTCCACCTCGTGGGCTACAGGGAAGTCCTCATATCTGGCCATGCGAATAATTTTCTCAACGGTTGACGCACTATACACGCCAATTTTTAGTGCTGCTTTGCTTGCAATATCTTCACTGCACCTGCCCAGAAATCAATATGATGGAGATCTTATATGGTCACTCTATTGCAAATGTCTCATGATAGTAGGCAATCAGTGACAGGCAGAAATGATGATGATGATTAATTAGTCAAATGGGCACGTAGCGGTGTCAGTTGTTAATCAGCAGTGGGCGAAATTTCTCCTGATAGCCGAGATTCAAGATTTGAAGATTTGAGAGACGTGTGAGAATACCGAAGTATACACGTTTTTTTTATAAGCAACATTTTATAAGCAACATTTTCGGGGTCAGGCCTCGAGTTGCTTAGCATTTTTCCAAAATCCGGACTGGAGTTGCTTAAGTAGTGGCTTAGGTATCACTACAGGTTATTGTTAAATTCCGTTGTGTTGTAAATGACGAAATACCAAATAATGGTTGGATCTTTGATCTCTTTGCTTGACACATTATCAACAGTGTGATATTTTGTTATATATCAACATTTTAAAGTTTCTTGATTTGTTTTTCAGGAGTATAAAAATTGTCCGTCCTGAAATTGAGGCCTCGAGTTGCTTAGCTTGTTGCTTAGATTTTGGACCAAATTGAGGCCTCACATCTAAGCAACTGAGTTGCTTATAAAAAAACTTGTAGTCGTTTTCATTGCTTTATCAAACAATGTGTCTTAACAAGCAAACTTTCAAACAGAGTAACAAAAACGCCTAAAATATACAGTGCACCCTTACCGGCGAAATCACTGCTCCTTTAAAAGGGAATATGAAACCAATAAGCTTTGCGCGTTTAGCCTCTTCGTAGTCGCCATCCTTTTAGCCTTAAGAAAATCAAGTGCTCAGAAAATGCAATTGTTATACACGAGTTTTATATAAGCAACTTAGGATTTGGACTAGAAGTCGGGTTGGTTAATTTTGGGTCTAAAGATAGAACTAAAATTAATACATTTGTTGCTTTAATTTCAAATTCCTCTACCATACTCAGACAGATATGAAAGTGGAAAAGCAGAATAAAAATCAACTCTTAAAGTTAAAGTGTAATAAAGTTTTTTTCTTGAAAATATAATTAATAGTTCATAACTTCACGAGTTCTAAGCATTTTCTGTGATTATCAGTAGGAATTTGTCAGTTGTTTGTTGCTTAAATGCAAGGTTGGGAAGTACTGGAGTTACTTAATACTTTTTCAAAATTGGGTACAGTTGCTTGTAAAAAAATTGTGCTGTTAACCGATGGTAGAAAGAGAGATTTTTACCGTCAGATGTAAGTTAAACTTAATTTACGGAAACAAAAGGTTATGATCTTATTAGTACTGTCAAGGCAGATGAAAACAAGGCCAAAATGGGCAGACCAGAGGAAATGTGCCGGCCCCATGTAGCATCTTCAGGGGACTCTGCTCCGAACTGAACTCCTTGCTGTCTATGAATCCCACAGCACTTTTAATCATTGTGACAAATAAGAGTCAGGATGACTTGTTAGAACTAAAACTATCTGCTCGTGCAAAATCGACGCCTTCGTAGTGTTATGTTAATACTGCTGAGACGGTTATAGTCAGCTTCTCTATTGCCGATCTTCCAAACTTTGCACATTTTGCGTGTTTTCACGCATTTTTTTCATGGTCACGCATCATAGACACATGAAACTTCGCAGCTTATTTTCAAGCATCGTAGAGAAAAGTCAGTTAATAAATTGTAAATAAGAGAATGTCTTCCTCAGCTCAATATAAAATTCAGAAAACTATTGTGTTCACACACCTTGGCTACCCGGCTGCCATATAAATAAGCTAAATTGCATTTAAATTCATGAAAATAGCAAGAACGGGTCATTGCGCTCTGTTACGAACATGCCCAGAGATCCTCTTCGGCGAAGAAAAAAGCAAAGCAAACATCCATCATGATTGAAAAAACAGCTGGTGAAGTTCTGAATGATCTATTGATCACAATTAAGTAATTTATCCATCATAATCAGAAAGAAATTAAAATAAATATATTAATGAATGAATCACAACCATGACATACATGTTTTATATGATACATAGATGCAGACATATTTTACATATCTTCACGCATTTATATTTTAAAAAGTTGACAGGTCTGTTTTTGATCTGAAATTTTGACTCATACCAAAAGAGAAGGAATAGCTTGATATGCTGTTTTTATACTGGAAATCACGCGGCATATCTTGTAGGGCACGTTTGACTTCACCGTGGCAGTACACAAGATATATAAAGGCAACTTGAGGTGGCAAAGATTTGCTAAGAAAGACACCGAGTTCGTTTCAGATTTACTTAGCTAGTATCATCGAGTTGATCCAATTGCGTTGAGCTGGATGTCGATGTCCACCGGTGGATAACTAGGAACTAATGTGACGACTAGAGAAATAAAAGTATGTTAACATCGTAGGTGACCTAGCTCAGTTGGTAGAGCGTACGCCGCGAAGGCCTGGGTCACGGGTTCGATCCCCGGTGGTGACATGCTTTCTATTTCTCTAGTGTTCTTTTCAAAGTTTACTTAGTTGTTTAACAAGTAGTTAGCTGCTCGAGTCGTTGTTTTCGTATTGATTTTAAAATGTTTTAAAATGTTAAAATGTTGTTAAAACTAAGTAAAAACTACCGAAAGAGGGAATACCGTATTTCCTCCTATTAGAGCCGCCCTCTAATTAGCGCCGTACATTGTAGGTGAATTTTTAGATAAGCGCCCGGGGCACTAATAAGAGGAAATGCGGTAATAAAAAATAATGCAAGTCTACTAGTTATCGTTCACTCCAATTCTTCGTTTGCCGTTGTAGAGTTGGTTATCGCGATGTGACAAGAGCGAAGTATCTTAGATAACAACAATTAACAGCATATGATCAGCATGGTGCTGTTGGGATCAAACTCGGATCAAAGGATAAAAAATCGGTTTTAAAGTGACTTTCTACTATCTACAGGGCAGCCTATTTTGAATCGTGTTCAGATACCAACAAATTTCATAGCCACAAGCATCGCTGTTCTCGAATCCAAACGATGCTACGATAGCCGAATTCTGAATCCGAAACTTTGTCAGTATCTTTCTTATCCAACTTCAACGCATTACTACCCTGGTATGGGCGTTTAAGCTTTATACTTTGTTCTCACCCGTTACAAAAATCATCAGCGATTGTAATTATATGCAGTTGTAGAATTCGGGTATGAACACGTCTTGTCGAAGCTATTCGTGTTTGATAAAGGGAAGCAATCTTCTTTCGCTGCAAAGTGTTTATTTACAGTTTCATATGTCTCGCAAAGGATGACGGTTGGATACGCCCCTTTCGGGTATGAACACGTCTTGCCGAAGCTATTTACAGTTTCGTTACAGTTATTACCATTCTGCTTTGAGGGACAGTCATCTTGATGAAGGTCAACAAGGTATCACTAGAACAGAGCTACTCACTAAGTGCCGAAACGGGAATAACTTTCTGATCAGCTAGAGCAATGATTGAGCTTTCTGTAACCATTTTCACCCGGCAATTGCATGAGAAGCGTGAAACGTAGGAGTAGAAAACTATACATGTGCAAGATAGCTTTGAATAGTAGCATAATTTTAACATTTTAAAATGATTTGTTCTTTAATTTTTGACATTGTGTCCCTAGGTGGCTTTGTTATCAAGACTCTCACATCTTAAAAAACCCTACTTCAGTGGACCGTATTTCTTTGAGAGAACGCCCCTGTTCTTTAAAAGCCCCCAAATTTTTGAATATTGCAATAGGTAACGTATTAATTTCGACAAATGTTTCCTCGGCGTAGATTTTCTACGACGCATGTAAAAAATACGTTTTCTGTCACTCGTATTATTGAAGAACGCCTAAACGTGTTTCAATCGCCTCCTTACCCTCGCAAAATTTGTCTCAAAATGTTTTCCTACTTCACTCCAGACGATTGTAGAGACCACTGTCAGGCGAAAACCTTTAGCGAAATAAATTCATCATTCAAGGCTATATTTAAATATGTAATATAAACAAACTTCCACATTTGCATTTCTTTTCTTGTTTCAGGCGCACTGAATGACACATTCCAGGTGACACGTAAAAGTATTCCACATTTAGAAAGACTTTGACATTGCTTCGTTAATACAAATACCATGACGTAATTCGGAATAATTAAATACATCAGAAGTCATTTATAATCGACAGAGTACGGAAGGAGATTAAAATGAAGATTAGCAGAGAAAAATTACGGAAATCTCGCTCTTCACAAGATCTGCAGGATATCGACAGAAAAGCTACAAACAGTCGATTACGTCAACAAGAGGACGAGATTCATTTACCACAAATTGGTAAGAGCAACAACGAGGTTGGTAAGGACGGAGCATCAAAACGAGTCACTCATACTGATAAACAGAAATGGCTTGATGGGAGTGGCGACAAAGCCAGGAAGCGTTCAGGTAGTAACCTTGAAGATCCCTACAAAACGCTTCAGTGGTCGAATGAAAATGCTCTTACTTTCGCAAGCAATCATCGGAATTCTAGCGCTGGATACCATAAAATCCCGCTTAAAGATTGCCAAAACGAGAAAAGCGATCAGAGCAGCGAGCGGCTGGGGAAATATGAAATTGGATCGCCGGAGTACTCCTTCCAAGAGAAGGAAAGCGGGCAACGGACTCAACATCAGAACGAGACTGAATTAGGAAAGAATCAGGATCTGTCCTCCAAGGATAATACTGATGATAGCAATGCGTCTAAAAGAAAGCATCACGATGTCAGTGCTGTAGGGCTCATTCAACGAAGAGATACTGAACAGACACTGAAATCCGGAA
Organism: Alatinidae sp. Z8VKAUB7J3; assembly: GCA_010016025.2. Classification (NCBI taxonomy): domain Eukaryota; kingdom Metazoa; phylum Cnidaria; class Cubozoa; order Carybdeida; family Alatinidae; species Alatinidae sp. Z8VKAUB7J3. Next base: position 7,265,316 of record JAAAKM020000498.1, read on the forward strand.
CGTTCTCATCTCTATATAACAGCCAAGGAAGAGACTTGGAAAGTATTTTCAGTCATAACTTCTTAAATTCGAAAGGATCAGCTCGACCGCCTAGAAAAATATCCCTAAATGGGGTAGAAATTGAACAATTGCCTTCCAGGAGGTCAGGGTCGATAAGACAACAGTTAGCTGGTGGAGATACTAGTAAAAATAATGTAGCAGATAAAACTGGTTCTCAGCGCAACAGGAGAAAAGAAGGTAGTAAAAAATACGACAAGACAACTGATACAGATAATGACTTAATACAAAAAGTACGCGTTCATGATAACTCAGGGAGGGAGAAAAGATTTAATCTGGGAAAATTTACACTAAGCAGATCAAGTAATCTGCAGCGCCTCGAAAGGCCATCAAGCAATTTGAGAGATCATATTCGAAGAGAGGAGGCACGCTATAATCAGCATCAAAGTGAGACTAAACGAATGCTGTTTGAAAAGTGGCTTCAGGGAACAAACGAATACTTGTATCATATCAGTCACGAGGGAAATAAACTATAGGATGTCCTAGCAGGGGTAGGAAGCCGATTATTCATGGTTTTAGTAATGATGTGCGAACGTTCTTTAAAGCAATTTCTAGATGGAAACAAATAGTAACATAATACAACACTACTACCACTACTGCTCCTGTTGCTGTTGCTGCTACTACTTCTACTACTACTACTACTACTACTACTACTACTACTACTACTACTACTACTACTACTACCTCTCATACTACTACAACTACTTCATATACTACTGCAAGTATTCACACTACAGTTTATGTAACAGCTACCGCTATTACTACTACTACTACTACTACTACTACTACTACTACTACTACTACTACTACTACTACATTTGCCTTATCTTCTTAATAGAATCAATTCAGATCAATAATGCATGTACAGTGCAGGATCTCGTAGTGCTTTAAAAGAACTACCCAGGCTGCCGGACTACATTTTTACCAAAAATGGAGAAGCGTGTATTTGAGAAGGGATACTTGATAACTTTCATGTCAATATTTTTCAGAGAAGGTTTTCCTATTGCCAACATGTCATCCTTTAAACTTCCATTGCCTCTTTTATCAAAATGGTATTAAAACTCATATATCCATACGATACCTACGACGTTTATCTTCACTTAATGTGAAAGGAGCGTGCAACCGAGTCACAGGTTCACGAAATCCACAACACAAGGTTGTTGTTTCGGCTTTTGAAAGCTTTACCGGCTTTTGGATTAAATGATGTACAAAAAGAGCGCTCACAGTAAAACCAGCAAACTGCAATCCATCCCGAGGCTCATGATTACAGCGAAGACCAGACCATGAGTTGGGCTCAAGGTGACCTGATATTATTTGTATCCAATAAAAATCATTCATTACCGTACCCAGTACCGGTTTTTGGCAAGAGGGGGCCCTGTGCCATAACGTGATTCGGGATCACTATTTTCAGTCCTTGTAAAAATAGGCCAATCTTTTTTGGCTTCATTGAGCTGTGCGGGGTCCCCAAATTTCCATCTTAGGTGCGGGGCCGTCATCCCCCTAAAACCGGCACTGACCGTACCCTATGTGGATCGTGTGACTTGTGTGGATGGCACATGATACCTGGTGGACACACGATTAGTATGTTCGATCCAATGGCAAACATACCCGGTAGCAGGCAACTTATACAGGCGTGATCCCTACGTAGCACCTGTGCTTGGTCAAAAGCACATAGTTTCCTTTCAGCCAAAATAGAAGGAGCGTTTTTCCCAGAGTGGTGTTTTAATGTAAAGTTTAAAAGAAAGGGCGTTTATTTAAAGCATTACAGTAAGTTGTATTTGACCAATCTATCCGAGAATTAACGCTGTACAAAACGGTTTTTACATAGAAACGGGAATTGCCAAACATAAATGGGGTCAAAGGGACAAGAGAAGTGTATAAAATACTGCTCGCCGGTTCTGCTGAGAGGCAAACCCAAGCTTTTGGCTTTGCGGAACAACGCTCTCCCTCTGGAAAGTCCTCAGAGCTCTATTGTAAGTAAAGGCACAAGATTCTCGCCTGAAACGATAAATTAGTTAAGAGACTCTTTGCTTTTGTGTCTTTCACTTCACCTTGCAATACAAGATGGCTGTGGTTTGAGAGAGATTGTTGTAACGTAGACTGAAACTCTCCTTATTCTGATGTAACCTAGATGGCAGAAACCAAACAACAGTCGAGATATGTGATTGTGTTAGGTCCAGAAGAAGAGTTCGTGGCTTCTGAGTACATTTTCTTTCGAGTCTAACCAAACGTTTTACATTCCTCGACTGAAGAAACAAACATTAACAGCCATTATTATATCGATTAACAGTAACGTCAGTAAACATGATCCAAACCAAAGTGGAAAGCATAAGTACATTGAAATCGTAGTTTGTAAATCGAATTTTTCAAGTATTAGCTACCATCTATAGTTTTGTAGAACTTTTGGATATCAATTCATTAAATTGCTAAAACAGCTTAGGTACAATAGAACAGCGACTCTAAATTGTATGAAAACGGTATTTACATGGTGCCTTAGCAGTAAGCCGGTCTGATAGTTCTACTGTTTGTTAGGGTAGTTTCAAAATCAACTACCACTACTCATTAGGAACTTTGGATAGAGGGATTGCCTTGGCAGTGCAGTTCGTGAGTAATTGCTGTATCCTGCTGTGACAATTAGCCGTCTTACTACATTTCCTTTCATATTTGCTTTGGCAGGCACTGTTTAGGATCTCTTAGCATATCTTCCCTCCGTCATGTAGCTGTGTTCATTGGGCTATAAAGGGCTAATTCCCCTCAAATTCACAATCAGCCACCCCCTCAAATTCTCATGTCAACATCAAACGTCCATAGGTTTCAATAAAGCAGCTGCTGTGTCAGCCCCACACCCCCAAAATTCCAAACAGCCCAGGCAAAATATCTATCTCTGGTTAGGGTCCTTTCATAGGCGTGAAACAGCTATATATTCTAAACTCTGATTCTATCAAGATATAAGTAAGAGTATACTTAGAATGGCTTTGAGATTTGATAACGGATCATATATGTACTTGATACAAGAGAAAAAAAGACTGCCATTGATATTCTCCGAAAAGAATACCTACACAAGTACATCCTACATTTGCGTAGAAATACATATCTGCAGCTTAGACTAGGCATACCTTAGTGGCACGTTGCTATTAGTAATATAACATTTTTGATAGCAGTTATGATAGCCCTGTATAATCGAGACAAAAATAAACTCCAATACTGACGTACCTGGAAATGGGAGGACGTGCACCGATGTAAGGGGATTTCTGAATATTTCGACCGGTATTTAAGGAATTGCACGAAAGCCTGGCAAGAACTACTCTGTTTCTAAAAGGTTTGGAAAGCAAACGATGCAAACGGAGTCATGCAACGTTATATGATGTTGTTTTTCCCCATTTTTTCAAAAATTGCTGACGTCAACATGATTTATAAAAACGAGTTTTCAGTCACATTGTCACAGCTATCTTTTAATAATCAACAATCTCCTGATGGCATTATAGTATACATTTCTCATTATTGCCATAGTGTACTGATGTTGATTGTCATAAGCTAATGCAACTATCAAATTATGCTGACGTCAGCAATTATTCTCGAAGGCTTCATGTCATATATTTTGCAAGCGTTAGTGAACTTATGATTTACCTTCTAATTCTGTTAGACATTAAGAAGAGCACTGTAGAATGGTTTGGAGATTTGATATCGGAGCGAGTAAGTAGTCGATTCAAGAGAGGAAAGAGTACGCGGGATATGCACTTTGTCAGGGGTCTTTGATTGAGAGATTGTGTGATATGCATTGCTAGTAATTTCGTTGTTTTGCAATATTCCCTCCACCCCCCCCCCCCCGTGAACCCGGTCCTATTTTTAGGAATTCTCTGTATTATAAGAAAGAATAAGAAATTTAGAAAATTGATATCAGTGTTATATCATCTTCGCATAGAACTGACATCATATCGCCTTTGTAGTTTCAGAGATGTGGCATTACATGACTGAACACGATGACAGAACGACCTTGGTTACTTCTCCTAAACTCGCTGAAAATTATGCATCTTTAGATTTTCCATCTATAAGGATGTTCTCTTATATAATTGAACTCTGATGAACTCGTTTATAAAAATTGTTACTAAATTATGAGTGACGAAACCAATGGGGTACCATTGTTCGTGACACTGTTTCGAAATTATCGAGTACTAAAGTCATGATTTATCAAATCTTGGTATTAGTATATTGATAAATTATAATCCTAATTTCTATTCATTAAATCGTGACGTCACACTTTAGTAATCTAGTGTACTGAGCATGTCGTTGCCACCACGTAACCAAGGCCGTTGTAGTCAAGGTATGTTTCGACATTGGTCGTGTTTACCCTGCTGCAATGTAGGCAAACCACACTACGACGTGAAGACTGATCCGCTACTGTAGTAACGCGGTATAGAATAATCCGGTATAAAGTACTCCGTTGTAAGATGATCCGGTATGACTTAATCCGGTATGAAACAGCTCCGGCTTTAATGCGCTTTAATGCCCTGCTCCTTTTACTGAGATAATATGAGAGAAGACCTTCCCTTTTACTTGACAAAATTGTTTAACTGAAGGTTTGGAGTCTGTTAGTATTAACGCCGATCCCGTAAATTCTTACGCAGTTAACTAGACAGAATTGCAAGTTTCAGAAACGAAGTATATTTGAATTCTACTACAATCACTGGAAGGAAATCTAAATGATTTCAAATTGTAAAATTCATCGACAACCATCGCATAAGCAAATTTACTGTACAATGTGAATTTAGTACGCTTTCATTTTATTTAGATGTATGTACAATAAAAGGTGAAGAATTTAAGTATGACTTGAATAGAAACCAGAACTTACAAGTTTCATTCTTGCTACCAGTAACCTCTCTTGACACTCCTTCTTTTGGAAATAGAACAATTAGCCCCATAGACAGCCACGCCTATCAAGGGGTGGGGTGGGAAAGATATCAGGAAGAATTTGATGGAAAAAACCCTTTCATTAATTAGGAATCAGCATAGTTTTGTGTGCTGTAAAATAATGTAAAACTAAAGTAGTTTTGAAATATTCCTTTTTAGATTGTTACATCTGTGTTAGTTTATTCTCCTCAATGTGGTCTCAGTTAGGCAGATGATGATAAGTATTATGATGAGTTAATAACAGTCATTTCTTTGTTTTGAGACAATGAAATTGTCATATTGGGTGGTGATTTTGATGACCATGTTTGTAAATCATCTAAAGGTTATCAAGGTGTACATAGAGGCTCAGGTTTCAGGACTATGAATGAAGAAGGGGAGAGGTTACTTGAGTTTGCTACAACAACATGTGTGGTTGCATTGCAACACATCTTTCAGAAAGAGGCAAAGTTGGCTAATAACATGTGAGTCTGGTGATTGGCAGACACAGACGATACAATATTTTAATAGAATCTTTAAGGTATTCACTGCATTATGTCTAAAAATTAATGAATACTTCACTTTTCCCTTTCTAGTTTGTTGGTGCCTTTACCATGATTGGAAAAATTATCACTTGCCAGGTAAGACATTGCAGAACATTTTCTACATTTTATCCAGCTTTCCTGTCTGGTGACATGAATTCAGTGTTAATGTTCAGTCAATATGCCAGATGATTAATGAAGGCAGTTGGTTTATCTACTTACTGATAATCAAGTGTTTTGTCAAGGTTGGTTAATTGATTAATTTCTTGGAGAAATCATCATCGCCACAGACCTGTGGATTACCTGAAGATGAACAAGATTCACTTTCTAATCCAATGTCTTTATAATTTTATTCTTAAACATTGTTGTCTGGTATTTCTGCTGCTTTGTATCAAAATTTCGTAGCCTAATACTTAGTGAATCATAATACCCTTGGTCGATTTTTTTTGGCAGTGGGTTTCTACTTGCGTTTTTTTAATGACTGACTTACAGATGGATTTTTAAAAGTGGCAAATAATGATTGATTGATTGCTTTGTAAGGAGGTTGTTTGACTTGTTGTTTAAGTAGTAAGTGGCTGATTCAATTCCGTTAAACACTGCTTGAGTCACTGATTTATATATTTATTGTTTTATTATTTGAAGATTTGTTATTGATAATTGAGTGGTTGCTTATGATTGTCAGGTCACTAAGGAGAGCTCTTACTATTTGACCAAAAATCGCAAAGAAGTTGTTAAAATCACACGGAAGTGACAACAATTACAAAATCTCAGAAAATGTATAGAAGTCACAAAAGTCACAAAAGAAGTACGCAAATCACAGGAAAATCACGAAAATCGCAAAAACCCTGCAAAAACCACAAGAAAATCAATGCAGTTTCTAAAATCACAAAATTTCATGCACAAATTTGGAGGTGGTTTTCCCATTGGTAGCTTTGGTAACTATGGGTTACTGTTTCAGATTTCATGGTAACTTATTTGGATGATCATGATATCTATTTGTCTGTATTTACTAAACAGATCCTGTGCTACCCAATTTATGTATAAGTACTCTTGTTTTCTTTTCCTAACTTTCTTAACTCGATCCACAATAGATGTCGTCAGTCCTTTAACCCCCATCAGTCTATGTAGCTTACTGCTCTGCGTCCTCATTTTCATTGGGCTCGTTGCCATAGTACCAGTCTCAATGCCTCTTCCTCTGAGTGTCTTACCCAATTGACTTACTATTTTCGCTCTCCTATATCTTACCTAAGAAGACACTGTTTATATATCATAAACGTCTTCGTAAAGGACTAGTCTGTTGTCGGTCAAATCACAAGACTTGATAATGGTAAAGAGTGTTATTATACTAATAATTATACTATACTAATTTCATGACAGTCCTTTAAAAAGTCATTAATCCTATAAAAAATTTGTTAGTATTTTTTGTATAAGACGGCGATGAAATTTTATATTAACATTTGAGATGTAATTATATGTTGAAGTCCGTAAGATCAAAATCCAAATTTATGGCGCACTTGTTGAACGGATCTTACTCTATGGATCTGAAACTTTTTCAGCAAAACATCAGCGCCGTTTAGATGGATGTTATACTCGTCTTCTTAGAAGAGTACTTAATCTTTCATGGCGAAACCACCCAACTCTAGAAATGATATATGGAGACCTACCAAGGTATCAATCTTAGTCCAAAAGAGACGTGTCCAGTTTGCTGGACATTGTGCACGTGCCACAGATGAACTTGTTTCATCGTTCGTATTATGGAGGCACCCATCATCTTACAATCGGTCTCGTAAGTTAACATTTCCAGACAGAATACATAGAGATACATCTATCGCCAAGGAAGACCTTTTAGGAGCCATAACCGATAGGGAATACTGAAAGGGTGTAGCGAGTTTTATCTCGGCAGAGGATGCCAGATGATGATGTTGATTAATCAAGCAAAGAATTTGTTGAAAGGTTATTGTTAAGATATTCTTCATTAGTACCTTTACAGTTATCATTTGGAACACATTCATTGATAAGCGATTATTTCTATTGTGATCTGCCCTAATTGTCAGTAAATTAACATGACATGTGCATTTTATCAATCACTTTCTTCATTCTCCTACCAGATATTTCTCTCCGAAGTACTTCCAAATTGCCCCATAGTAGTTGCAATTGCGGGTCATGCGAGAGGGCAGGGAGTGAGAAGTAGCATGCTTCGACTCCCACATTTTTGCAGAGAAAAGTTTCGCTAACTTCTTAGATGTTGCCATTTGAAGTCATTAATTTTACAATGCTGCCACTAATTTCTGGAATAAGCTTAATTGATAAATTAATCCATCTGGTTGATCAAGCATCTTTAATCGACCAAATAAAATGAAGGATAAAAGAATTTATTTGCAAGATTTATTAGGTTCGTGAAACACAAAGGGAATTTAAAAGAATCACGGTCAAAAATGTGTATTTTATACCTGTCTTACGCAGATGATAGCTACTCCATTCTACGATATACTGCTAGGAAACTTTCACAATTCAGGAGTAATGCTTCATAGCAAAGAAATAATTTGGAGCAGAGAGTTATTAGTGCAGATTTCAGATTATCAAGGACCTGGGCTAGCGGGGGATTCGTTAACCAAAAAGCAAAGGAATTTCTCAAAAAGGTTTGAATAGAAATAAACTAGTTCAACATGCTGTAATATTGTGTTGCGAATAAGACTACTATCAAGAAGTTAGAGGATATCCTGCGGTGATTTCGATTTAAACGGAATATTCTAAATTATGCTATTGAACCTAGAGAAAGTTCTTAAGAGAGGAAGTCGGGTCAGATCAAAGTTTTTTTATTTTGATCAGCTCTCTTGCTGAGGCACCTGCGACCTAACTTGTTGGGTTTTTTTGTACTGTTTTATACTGGTATTACCACGTTTAAGTTGCATAAAATTTAAGAACGCCTAATTTTCGAGAGGCCGGTCATGAACATCTTATGCCGTGAAAGTAATGTCACGGTTGTTCTTCGTTTCCTCATGGTAACATCCAGCGACTCTGCAGGCCGTCAAAGAAATTCTGTTAAGTCAATTCTGGGAAGTCAATTCCTCCTAGATTCCCATAAGGAGTGAGTCCAAACAACGTCTACAAAACACCTAAATATTCACCTTACATCTTTGCCTTTGTTTTTACCGTCAATGTGACCCCCTCCCCCCTATGCACCCCCTACATACAGAAGCATCTTACTTGCACCGGCACGTGCAAGCAAAATCTGTAGGAAGTCATCGATTTTTACACCGCAAACGTTTACGTGCAGCGAGCATATTTTACAGTTAGTTTAAACGTATTGTGTTTAAGTAAGCATGAAAGAGCACGTTCTCACGTGACAATTTTTGGTCAGCTTTTTACTTTTTGAAGAAACTGTGGGCTATCCTTAAATTTTAAGAGCAAAAATCTTGCAGTCTATCGTATTAGAAAATTCACAGACCAGCCACTAATCGACTGCTGTTTGTGTAATTTTCCTCCAAGACAGCTGGCTTAAATTCTAGCGCCCCTACACTCCTGCGTATCGTAAAGTTGAACGTTTTGGTAGTTTTTTAGCTGCATTTGTATCTTGGCAACTAAAGGTATTCATCTGCATCCATCGCATGTTGTTCATGCAATGCATCCCTTTCCTGGCTGTAGCCTCCGTACATGACCTTGTTTTGCACGATCTGGGGCATAAATTTTGGCGGATTTGGCCTATGTAGCTGGGAGACGGGCCAAAATTAAAGTATAAGCTGATAACAAACTAAACTGGCATGTACGGATCCCTAGTTATGTTATGATCTATTCTTCTCTCGTTTTCACGTATGGGATGTAGCCCAGTTCAGTGGCACCAGTTTGTCTACAGTCATGTCAACTGTAATGATAATGTATTATAATTCGAAAAAATTTATTATCGAAGGCCAGACAAAGGGGGAAGAGCAAGGATCCCACAAGCTGCTGCCATTTTCTTCAACGCCATATTTTATTCAATGCGTAGAAAGCCCATGGCATTCCAATCCATTTGTTTATTTTCGGTCAAAAATTACATTTTTTGCTCGTTGCATCCTGTAATGTAATTTTAAGTTATGGTGAATTCCATATTTGTATGCTTAAAAACGGAAATATATGTAATTTATAAGTGTACTTTTTAATTTTTTTTAGGGTATAGTGATTCCACTCATCTTGTCTTGCCTCGGTGCATCAGGCGTTAATATATTAAGCAATTACGTTTTGATTAGCAAAATTGGATTAGGAATAAGGTAAGTGACATCTCAATTCATTGTAAGGCATATTTGAGTGCATAGAAGTTAAATAGATTATGCCATAGGATAGGTGGCAGTACTATAAAGTGGGCCATGGTTCAACAGTATTGACATAAATGCGAGAAAGTGGGGGAGGTATCAAATCTTTTAGGTTATCATTTGGAGAATTAATATCAACGTATTTTCCCGACGTTTCGGTGTCATCTTTACGCCATTCTCAAGGTAGATAAAAAGAACAACTGTGCAACGATGATTTATAACATTTGCACACAATATAGAAAATGTTCAATCAGACAATCTGAAACTCCGAAGTTATGCTTCTCATTGTAATGCTTGTAGATGGAGGACGATTTCCTTTTGTGTTCATCCACGTGGTGAAAAATGTAGGCTATACACGCAAGCATCTTTCCCATTGTTACTGCCTAACATTTGAATCTGTTATTCCAATAACAATTGACCTGAAGACGTCTTTCAGAAGTCGAAACGTTGTCAAAGTGTCCTTATGTAGCCCTAAGAGTAGTAAATTCGTCAGTGGACTATTTCCTCATTTTTTAACAGTGTCTAACGCTTTCAGTTTATTACTAAGGACTTTCATGATAGACAGGCATGGCAAAAGCGCTGGACAAAGAATTTCTGAAATTGCTGACGTACGAGTGGACAAAGAGATGAAAACTTTCTAATGATGTCATCCGTCCCTGCACAGTGTCGTCAAAATGTAAAGGACTTTACTCACTTTCACAGTCAATATATCGGGTATTTTGGTGTACAGGCACAATGCCGCCAATATGTATCAATATTTTTTAAATTTCCTTGCGCTAGGAATTTCAAGTAAGAACGTGAGTGAATGTGAGAAGGGCATGATGCAAATGTATTAGTGGCAGTTCTCACGTGACTACGTTAATGGAATAGGGTGCCTGTAATACAGGTGAGTAGGCTGTGACTCAGAGGGATTGACTGGGTTACAAAGGGATGGGTCTTAGTACAGAAAAACGCGTTGGGGTGTTGCTGAGCCGACTACAATAGCTTTATGGCTTCTTCAGTACAATACATTTGTAGGCAGAGATTTCAAATTGTCCTAACACGCGCATGACGTTTCTTAGTTTTTTAATTTGCTTGTTTTTGATTTCCCTTTTGCAGAGGTGGTGCTATCTCTTCAGCCATTGCTAGTTTCTTCATGATGCTCATTTTGCTGTTAATTATCAAGTGTATGAGGTATCACAAAAATGTCTGGCAAGGTGAGTCCCTACATCCAATGATTATAAACTACATTACATGGCACTCTCTCAGTCCATTTTCGTATTGGAACATCAAAGCTACTGCACTTGTACAATATCGGGGTGATTTTTTATTTCAAATACGTTATCCGTTTATGTTGCAAGTAATTTGAAGAAATGACTTGTAGAAGCAGAGATGATCCACTGTGTATTTCTCATCTTGATAAACGTCGGTCTCGCTATTTGCAAGTCGACTGCACTTTTTTATGTGTTAAGTTGTGAAAAGCAACCAAACTTATCAGTTTGAAATCTTAGATGGATTACGAGCTGTTGATTGCATGTCCCAGAGGCATTGTGACCGGATTTTGAGAACACATCCAAATCTCATAAAATATTATGCTTGGTTTACTGGAGATGGGCTACTTTTGGGGCTTTTGGCAAGTCTGTAGCCAAGTTACTTTATTTATCAAGGTTCACTGTACTACAATCGTGGTCATTAGTTCTGTCTACACAGGCACTCCTTGCGCGGAAGGAAATCCATTTTCTTGTTAACTACGCCCTTCACCATATCCTCGAATCCTGTCATTTTTGGGCACCCCTCCTAGGACTCTTACAGTTGGAGTTTGTTTTCAAGATATTTTCACTAAAACTGTTTTCGTGTTATCGTAATTCGATCTGATTTAAATTGGATGGACTTATGGGTGATGGGACAAGTCACTTTCTTTTCACATATAAGCGTTAGACGACTCTTTTATTACCTAAACGATTTGAATGTTTTAAGTCAAGCGAATATTTTGATAGTTAAATATTTGTTGTACCGTGGAACGTAATAGACTACCAAATCGGAGTAAATAAATTGACGGTCGGTTTGTGAACATAATGCGCCGGTTAATTTGACAGAAGTGTCCTTGATTTCGTGTTCATTCCAGAATTGTTTTACCCATTTTAGGTTGGAGTTGGGAATGCCTAGAAGAGTGGGGACAGTACACCTCATTAGCAGTTCCTGGTTTACTTAGTATCGCAGTTGAATGGGGTACATACGAAGTAGGAGCAATAGTTTTAGGTTTGTTCATTATTTATTTTCTGTTATTGCTCTTCCCTTTATGTATGTAGTCAAACGGGCAGGCTGGAGTGGCGTGTGTTCAGAGAAGAAGTATCAATCAGCTAGTAAAATTTGTAGTGACTTGAAATAGCGCAATCATTTTTGAACACCAAAGACAGGATCCGTTGATGTCAGTCCTTTGGACATCAGCCGAATCTATTTCTTTGTTACACCATCGATAGTATAACGTATCGCTGCTACTTCGTTTTTGGGTGAACATGGTAAATACCTGATGGTCTTTTTTGTACTTGGATCTTCCTGTTTCCTTTGGAATTGTTTTGAATTGGATTCTATAAAGTGGTTTTACTTACGATTTGTTCTTTCGGGAATTGTATTGATTAAAGTGTAAAAACGCTTTTCACTTGAGTTTGTTAAAATGTTTACTAAACTGCGTCTGTTACAGATTTTGTACTTAGGAAATGTCGCTTTCAATGTTTACCTGGCCCGGTACCTATTTCTGTTGGCCCTTTCATCTACCCGTGTTTGTAATCCGTTTTTTAGTAAACATTGCCAGTGGTTGAAAACACGAGCTTAAGCGGGTCAAGCCATCTCGTCACTGGTTCGGGAAGTAGGGAGTAAGGGGGTGGAGGCATAGGTGAGCGTTGGTCCTTTCACCTGCCTGTGTTTGTAACACTTTCTTTTAATAAACAGTACCAGTTGAAATAACTTTTAACTCTTCACAAAACACTAGTTTAAACAGTCCAGGCTATGCCGTCACTAGTTCGGGAAGGGAAGAAGGTTGGGGTAAGGGGTGGAGTCATATGTGAGCAGTTACTTGATCCAGTGCATGCTTGATGTAAACGTATTTCTTCGGTATTTCAACTGCACGGATTTTTAACCAGCAGAAAGTCTCTTTGGCGTCTAGCAAGATATAGCAAGAATAGTGAAAGGTAAGTAATGCTTATCCGGCCTGCTGAATTAGTCCACGCTTGTGAGATTCACCGCGAGGAATTCTAGCAAGGAGGGAGATATGAAGATTATGCTGGAGCCAAGGACGTACGGTGTCATTAGAAGCATGAAAATGATTTGATCTGGTCTTATTATTTTGTATCTGAATATCTGTATATGTTTAAGGTTTGTAAGTTTTCCTTATTTATTCCTGCAGGGCTTGTAAGTGAAACTGATGTCGCAGTGCAGTCAATTTTAATCAATGTAGTAGGATTCATATTTCAGGTACAGTTTGATTGCTATTATGAGTGGAGATACAGCTGTAGAACAGACTGAGGTGCTAACTTAAATAAATCGTTCTTAACATGGGATTTTAAAAATACGTTAGGTGAAGGGAAACAGGAAATGAATCTTTTGAAAAGGCAAGGGCTAGGTAGTGAGAAAACAGTATTCTCCCAAGATGTCTTTCCTGTTTAAGAAAGTATCTCCCACATATAACAAATCTGATACAATGCAGAACTTTAACAATACAGAGCATGGTTAGTACATAGAGTTAATACATCAAACACTGGCGTCCGACTCTTTTGGAGTGAGGTTTCCCCTTTGTGGACTCATTAATGTTAGCCCACCCAACCAAGGGTCATCTACAAATTTTGGCTTTGTCATGCTGACGAAAGATAGGGTGACTGGGTCGTGTGGTGGGTTTTAGAATGTTCATTGATGATAGTAAATATGTGGATGTTGATGAACGAGAGTATGCTACGGGGAAAGCCAAATCTAGCCTAGTGTTAAAATAGGCGACTGTTAAGAAGGTTTGTCTAGCTGGTTACTTAGTTAATCTGGTCAATTAGTAGTGAATCATTAAGCGCTTTATGATTGTAAGCCGGTAGAGTTTCCTTTTTTTTGGCAAAAGCGCACGTTTCAGGCTTAAAAAGCCGTCTCCTTACTCAAAGTTTTGCCTAGAGGGAATTTTAGTTTGAATTTCGATGAACTGGCTATTTGGAGTTTTCACTATCCTTTCCATAGATATCTTGCCCCAAACGCACCGGATAATCAGGGAAGTGCTGTACAATCTTTCCATCGGGGATTCTGTAGCCCAGGCTTTGGGATCCGTTGGAGGCGTCAGGTTTCACCCAACCTTCCATCTTTTTATGTATCAGTGCAATGAGTATTAGCAGTGTGGGGAAGATTGACATCCACGCCTGTGTTAACGTTTGACGTTTACTAGGATGCCAATAGATGCATTTGCGCTGTTATTTACTTTTGCGTCTTTCTAAATACCCATTTCTTGTTTTGTAGTTACCATATGGACTTGAAGTAGCATTGTGTATACGAATTGCGAATTTCCTTGGAGCTGGTGACGAACGTCGGGCCAAAGTTGTCATGAAGGCAGGATTACTCGTTCAAAGTAAAAGTTGTTTTATAAATAGATAGCGATAGTTTTATGTAGTTCCTTTTATATAAATAGATATACACGAAGATTTTTATTGGAACATATGTTACACGTAGATTACAAGTGTAAGCTTACACGTAGCTGACACGTAGTTGGTTGTATATGAATAGATGTACACGTAGATTTTTATTGGAACATAGCTTACACGTAGATTACACGTAATTGCTTTTATATAAATAGATATACACGTAGATTTTTGTTAGAACGTAGCATACACGTAGATTACACGTGTAAGCTTACACGTAGTTGCTTTCATATAAATAGATATACACGCAGATTTTTATTAGAACATAGCTTACAAGAGCAGCAGCCTTACAAGAGCATCAGCCTTAAGAGAAACGTTAAGAACATCGTAAGAACGGGAATCCTTAAGTTGGACTAATATTAAGAACATTTAACAGCTTGTAATAAGGTCAAAAATGCAGTGGGCTTGATTAAAATGGTGTCTCTATGTCAATGTCATTTCGAATGTTTTATTCTTAACACCTCCGTATGATTTTAATTTCGAATTTTTTAACCAAGCCCCTGAATTTCTGGACAAGCAAACTAAGAACATGGAGGAATTATATAACTTAGAGTTTTGAACATAATTGGAACTTTTTAACTTTTTTTCAAACGTGAGAACACTTCATAGGGTTATAATTTACCTTCCTTGTGTTCCGAACGTGATCGTAGATAAGTGCTATGGCTCGGCGAGAGTGTGATCTGATTTTAGAGTTGAAACTACTGGTCAGCTATACTCCATATAAAGATGGAGGTAGCTCTGTTCAATTGATCTATAAAAACCAATATTAATGTGAACAATAGCAATTCTGACCTTCAATTCTCAAAATATGCTATTGCAAGTTTTTCTTGGTAGTCAGTTATATAATCCATTTTATTTAAGGATCTCGCATCCACATTCACAAAGAATATTTGCATGCACATGCTCTTGTGTCCACATTTATTATGTATTCCTTGTTGGTAATATTTTCTCGGAGCTGTAACGTTTGTCTTCTCCCTTTTTAGCTGCTTTAGGTATATGTTGCGGTGTGGTTTTCTTTTCCCTAAAAGATTATATCGGACGAATTTTTAGCAGCAACAGGTGTGTTATGTTTGTATTATATAATTGACTAGAACGGTGAAGAAACTTACTTTAGATCTTTTTCCCCTGTGCCTTTTTTTGCTCCTGTGCCTTTTTTTGCCCCTGTGCCTTTTTTGCCCCTGTACCTTTTTTGCCCCTGTGTCTTTTTTGCCCCTGTGCCTTTTGTGCCCCTGTACCTTTTTTGCCCCCGTGCCTTTTTGCCGCTGTGCCCTTTTTACCGCTATGCCCTTTTTGCCGCTGTGCCTTTTTACCGCTATGCCCTTTTTGCCTCAATGCACTTTTTGCCGCTGTGTCCTTTTTGGCCCTGTGCCCTTTCGCCCCTTTTTTCCTTTTTCCCTTCTGCCATTTTGCCCTTTCCCTCTTGTGCCATTGTGCTCTTTTACCCCTATGCTCTTTTACCCCGGTACTCTGTTACCCTTGTGCTCCTTTACCCCAATGCCCTTTTGCACCTATGTGCCTCCTTCCCTTGTGTCTATGTGCCTTCTGCCCTTGTGTCTATGTGCCTTCTGCCCTTGTGCACCTTTGCCTCCTATCTTTGTGCTCATGTGCCTTCTGCCCTTTTTGCCCCTGTGCCCCTTTGCCCCTTTTTCCTATTCCCCCTTGTGCCATTGTGCTCGTCATGCACGACATTTAGCCAAGATATTCCAAGTTAGCCACTTGAAACATACTGAGATCTGCAATTAGCCATGAGACTGGAGTTTATGTTATGGAGAAACCCTTAAATTTATTTGGTTTCCGATTTCTTGCTCAAGAAAGGAAGCCAAGTGTGTCCAGGAGATCTATTTTTGACCCTGCCCTTCAAAGTTTGCTTCGTCTGCTCCGGAAGACCTGAATAATATTGAATAAAGTGAATGGATATATTTTAAATCAGTACGAATTCTTTTGTGTTGCCAAGGACGGTTAGTGAACCCACTTTGGCCAACTTACAATTTATCTTGGGTGTGATAGCCTCAAGCGTATCGGGTGCTGTGTTTCCGTGCCATGGCCATAGCAACTGGAGAGAGAAGAACAGTTCACCACCCTTCCACAGTTTTGTCTAATATGAAGTCACTCGGTAGATCTTGTTTACTACAAATACTCCTATTTCTTTTCTCTTTAAGAAAGAGACAGGAATGAAAACGTTATCATTCCATTATGACGAGGTTTTAAGTTTTATCGCTATGATCGAAAATTTGCTGTCTTGATTTTGTCGACAATCAGTAGTTGATTCTTAAGTTCGTTTGATGTCTAGCCTTACTCCAGTTGAAGCTTTCATTTCAAATAATAGAGACCGGTGAATCAGATAGTGAAACCTTGATTATGAAATAGGGTTCCAAAGATAGGATAGTAATCTGTATATGTTTGAAATAACATTCTCTGTTTTACAGCCGCATTTCATCAACCAGCTTTTGATCCCAAATCTTTGTCTCCTTCAGTACATTTTGCTTGCCCGGGAACATTTCTTGGTATTCGTATCGGTTTTCAATTTAATAAGCACGATGCTAGTACTTAGTGTGAAGAACTTAGCGTTGGTGAACATCGAAAAGCGATAGATCTGAGCTGATGCGATTGAGATTTTCGATGTCGAATGCAATAGTGCGATTCGCTATTTTGTGGAAACGAAGGTTAACGGCACTTTACCAGGACAGGGATATCGTACTGAATATTTCTCTACGTTACCTTGGTGATTATAGAAACATCACAACCGCTCCATACGTTTCGAAGTAACAGTATTGCAGTCTTTCCCATGCGTATATTTGCCGTTGATATCATTCACACAGCTTGAGGCTTG
>JAAAKM020000498.1:7285699-7303645 GCA_010016025.2 Alatinidae sp. Z8VKAUB7J3
ATACAGTCTAAAGCAAAACTGGGGTACCAAAAGCAACATTAACTTTAATTTCCAATAATCACAATTGGCCTATAAATCGTTTGTCTTTTAGTTACAGAAAATTGATCTTTCGGTCGTAATATGAAGTCAAAAGCACTAAGGGGCCACACTCAAAGATTTTGCGGGCCGTCTTATGACGCGTAGGGTGCCTGTTGCATACCTCTGATTTATGTCTTCTTAATCAGGATAGAGGGATAGGGGTGGGGTTGCTAATTAGTAGGATCGCTTCCCGGCCTTCTAGTAAGGGAGAGATGAAGTATCTGTTTTCATTTGATGTAAATCTTGCAAATCTGTAAAAAAAGTGATCAAATAGGTGATTGAGATTTGGATAGGTTATTCTCCCACCGGGGAGTCTGTAACCCCTGCTGCCCAGAGGTGAGGTTTCAGAGTTATCTCAATATCTGTTCTCATGGATAACAGATTTTTTCGATGATCCATGAGAGGTGGTTCTACTGCGAGGATGAGCCTGTCTTCTGGTTTGTTTCTCTGCCCGCTAACCTAAATTGAAGGGCGTTGCCGTTGGATGTCCCAGCTGCCCTATATGTTTAGTTACCCTGTTAGGTGGTTTTACTGTTTAATTAGGGTAGTTTCCAAATCGGCCCCACCGCTCATCTGGGGTCTTTTTGGAAACTTGTATGAGATAATATGTTGCGTTCATTACAGGAAATCCCGATCACGTCGATGTTCAGTTCGGTGATTTATTAGTTTTAGTCCTCATCTCAAGTGATGTTCTGTGAGTGTCAATACCAATCATTAGGATCTTATCCTTTACGGTTTGCGTCATACAATTGATTTGCAGCAAGTCTTGACAGTAAACCTTATTTCCATTTGTTTTTTCTCACAGGCAGTATCTGCTGGTGGCATCAAAGGTCTAGGTCTTCAGAAGTATCTGGCCATTAGTAATTTTTTCAGCTACGACGTCATTGCACTCCCGATTGGGTGTGTTTTGGCTCTAAGGACTCATCTACGTGTTAAAGGTATGACCTGTGTAAAATAGTGATTTTATGATCGATGTGTACTCCAGGTGGCTCCGTAACCAGTTATTCTTGCTGTTGTTACTTTTGACGGATGTCAAATTACGTTAATATGGTGATGCACAACGGTGAAAATTTCCAGCTTGCATTGATTTCAAATGACCTTAAAACTGAGTATTTGTTTAGGACATGATGGCCACGACCGTTCGTTACAGTATAGAAAGGAGGCCTTTGCTTGACACCTGTTGCCTCTTGTGAAGTCGAGATATGGCAGGTTATGTTACTCCTTTGTCAGATTCTTAAGAGCGGCCTATGAGAGCTTTGAAATCAGTCTGTTTTGATGTGGTCAGTGATTACTGCTCCTTAGTGGAAATCATTTACTGCCTGTATTGTTCGTAGTCGTATCTTGCTCGGTTTCTCCATGTAAACAGTCACGCCTAAGTATACTAGATACCGAATGTACTTTGTAATAAGGCGGGGTTCCTTTCCTGGAGAAGTGGCAAGCAACGCCGTTGCCAGATTCTTAGGTGCAGCCTATGAGAGCTTTGAAATCAATCTGTTTTTCCACTGGGCATATCTTACGTGTGATTATCTTAACTTTAATGGAGCGAAGTATTGTCAAAGCATGTACTGAAATACAAAGGTGCATGTGAATGTCTACAGTAACATTATTATCCATCTCTAACTTCAGGATATTGGATTGGAATGGGGTTAGGAGGCGTAGCACAAGTAAGTACTGTGTTTTCCATTTATAACTTCGTTCAGAAGTGCAGTTGGTTTACTCGTTAAATACCTTCGGGGAATCTTTACACTATTCGTTTATGGTAGAAAGCCTGGAAAATTGTGTTGGTTAACGGATTGATATTTATATACTTTCTTGCCGGACACTGCTCAAAGTGAATTATCTGGAATGAAGAAGGAAAATCTTTTGGTGATTATTTACAGGAAGGGAGAGGACAATGTTGCGCGACATGTTTTCTGTTAATTATTTTATCGAAAGAAGTGTATGTTGTATACGAATTCTTTTTGTTTATAAAGGTCGAGTAAGGCCTCTGTCGACGAAAGAATTTGTCTCAAACCATTTTATCAACCTTCATTAAAGGCCGTAAAGGGCAGTATGGTTAACGGAAAGGTATCTACTGATTGCTTTGCTTTTGACTTTTACGATTATTTCAGTTTGAAATCAAACACTTGTAATTTGACTTTCTCATTTCTTTTTGTGTTTAGTTCTCTCTCTTCCTGATATGTTTACTAAAGGTGAATTGGAAATCTCATAGTAAGAAGGTAAACTCAAGACAAACCGTTTATGGATATTAGCTCTACGCTTTTCTCGTTTCTTTGAACTTATGCCCAGTTTAGACGTCGAATTTGTGTTCGAGAGTGTCATAGATTTGACCCAAAGTTAAAACAAATCCATCCGTTGGCTTTAAACGACGGATTTGTCGTAGATTTGTCATGGATTTAATTGTGGAACTGACTTTGACTCGAGACAAATCTAACATAAATTCAGTGTCTAGAATGGACGGAAGCTTTCGATTTTCCTGCGTTGTGACTTTAAGTACCGTAATTATTCTATTAACTGCATAGTGTGATTTTTTTCGGGTTTTAGGGGTTCACTTTTTTTGGGCGTACGTTTATTCGAGGGAAAACGCTTGCTCAAATTGTGAGAAATGTTACAAATTCCTGAGTCTTACCTGTCAAGTTGCCATCAATTGATACGATTGTGCAATAAAGAGACAGTGCTCTTTCTAGTATGTTATTATGATTACTCGCCATTTTTATTTGGGCGTACGCTTGTAATAACTGTATCCTCGGGGTGCGCATAGTTGGGGAAGGGGCGCTAGTCCTAGAGGTGTGTAGTTGATCGAATATTTACATTAGCTATTACAATGTCATAACAATATGACGGTATTTACATTACAAATTGCCGGCTCATAATTGTCGACCGCTTCGTAAGGGGTTTAAACGTTTTGATGACCCTCCTTAGTAATGTTGCGCTTACTGAACGCACACCGCATCTCTGAAAGTTATCTTTCAGCTGTTGCCACGGCACTTTCGTACGTGCACCGGCTGCCTTTCCAATATTTTACGTGTTAGTACGTCAGTCTCAGGATGCGCGTTGGCGTGTTATATTAATCTGTGTCTTCGTTCTCTTCGTTTCAAGGCACGACGGAGAGCGGGTCTTGCGATAAGTCTAGCAAGTTTGACGTCTAAGAAGGATGACGTTGCCAGTACCTACCTACTTGAGCAACCTGAAAAAGCAGACGATAACGTAGAGGAAGCAGTTAATGGTAAGAAATTTTGGATATAGGTTACTGGTTTTCCGGAATTCGGATTTATATTCCAAGAAACGCAATGTCAATACTACGCTTTCAGAAGCACAGATTTCTACTAATTTTTATGATTATTAGATGCATGGTTGAACAACTATAGCAAGGTTATGCCTCCGAATTGCGACAGTCGCCTCGTCGTCTTGAATGACAGGTCTGGTGACAGATCCAGGGGAGGGGCACACCCGCTACCATTGATACCGTAAATTCTGACTTCGTCATTATAACTAAGGTTAGGCTGATTGGGTAGTTCGCTTGATTTCAGAACGTTCAGTAACGATGATGTGTATGTGGGTGACATATGAAGACAGTAAGATAGTCAGACAGAGAAAAATCCATACAATTCACCATGCCAAGTTTTAAAAGGGATTCAAAGTAATATCAGAATTATGCAATTCATAAAGCAAATGTTGTGCACATCCTTAATTATTTAGGTAAAAATGAAGTAAAGCTTTGATTTTGGCCATGTGGGTAAGTCGTAGCAATTCTGAGTACGTGGGTCAAAGGTGTAGGTCCAAGGTGCAAGTCAAAAATCTAGTACATAGAGGTGTAGATTTTTTTGCCTTCATCCAACACCAGTGTCAGGCTTTTAAGCTGTGTCTTTCTATGTTTCCTTCGTGTATGTCACTAGTGTTAGAATTATGTCAGAAGTTTATGTCCAGGTTTAAATTGTGTCAGAAGTGTGTATGTAGGTTTAAATTGTAACAGAAGAATATATATACAGGTTTGAATTATGTCAGAAGGATATATCTAGGTTTAAATTTTGTCAGACGTGTGCATCTAGGCTTACATTGTGTCAGACGTGTGTATTTAGGCTTTCATTGTGTCAGAAGTGTATATCCAGGTTTAAATTATGTCAGAAGTGTATATCCAGGTTTAAATTATGTCAGAAGTGTATATCCAGGTTTAAATTATGTCAAAAGTGTATATCCAGGTTTAAATTATGCCGGAAGTGTATATCCAGGTTTCTATTTCTCTACTGCCTTTCAAAAGGGATTTTTCAAACCCGTTCTTCTTGATGATACTTATTAACTTTCAATAGTTGAGTCCCAGTGGTGACATATTTTCTATCTCTATAGTTTCTTTCCAAATCATATCTAGGCTTAGTATTTTGGATAAGCCATTCATGTTTCATTTTACATACGTCACAATTCACTAGTGGTAAATGCAAGCCAAAGGTGTTTTAGTGCCGGTTCCCATGGCTTGTATCGAGTTAACTGTGATGTGCATGAACGTCGCAGCCATGAATGTACATCACACGTGTACCCTTTAAGTCCTAATTGTGTACTGTGTGTGTAAAACCACAAGCCAGGATTGAGGAAAAGACCACAAGTTTAGGCTTTTAGGCTACAGAAACGTGTCACTGTATTTTTACCAGTGTGCACTCAGAACTCGTGCGAGTGCAGATTCAGAGCGTATTAGTCTACTTGTTGTTTTGTTTGTTTGCTTCAAATATAGTTAATATTTTTATTTCCTTTTTTATTTTGTAACGTTGTGTTCTTTGTCATGTAGATGCCAACATGCCCGACGAAAAGCCATCGCCTCAACAGAAAAATGACGATACTTCTCCTCCGTTTGAAGAAACGGTTCGTCGCAAACCAAGCTCTCGTATTATTTATCGACGGTTGATATTCTTAGGCATATGTTTCCTGATGTTCGTAGCAGGTGTCGCCACAAGGCTTCTGTTGTAATCCATGAAAGAATATGTGGTGCTTTGTAAGCCGATGTTACCGTCAGACGCCTGGTGTCATTAAAGTCCCGCAAGAAAATCATGTGAGGACTTAGAGATCTAACGGCGCGACAAAAAAGATGTTGAAAATGTCCGGGGCTGCTTAACTAACTTGATAAAAACTCAAGTTGGTGGGCACACGGAAGGTTTTCCACTGAAGCCATGGTTTTTGCCTTCCGCTACTATCTTCCGACTTTAACATTGCCGTACCCCAATCGAAGTTCTTAGGTATCTAATCAGTTCAGATGGCGATTTGTGACAGGTCAGGCATGTTCCTCCAATGAGGGCGTCGGAAACACAAACTTTCCAACATGGACAAGCTTTGGTGTTGGTAGTCTCACAGCTCAAGTCCAATCACTTCGTACGGTGCTTTCACGTGTGTATGGCAATCACACTTATCATTGCCACTCATGAAATTACACAATTTATATAGAAATCAGCTGGCAAAGTCTCTCAGCGAACCTAAAGTTATCATCAGTTGTCCTAGGTTTTAACTAATTTCTTCATTGCTACTAGGACTATTCAAAGCAACATGGTTGTGACGCAAAACTGTTACTTATCAACAGAGATATATATGGTGATGTGAATAATTGAATTGTTAAGTATCTTGTGAAGATTTGACTTAAATGCTGCTGTCAAATACGTACATGACAAGGGAGTGGTTTGTACCGGTGTGGTAAATTGATTGTGTTTTAAGTATCAGGTGTGTAAATGTCGAAAGTTTTAGATGTTATGGATAGTGGATAGATAGGTCGCACGTGCCTTAATGCAGGGTTTCTTAATCTTTTAGGGTATATTACCCCCTACAAGCTACCAAAATATCTAAGTACTCCTCAGGGTCCGTCGCATTTTGGCATTCTTTCCCTTCATGAATATTAAACAAGTACACTATGAAATAAACAGTCCATAAAGAGTCCTAACTTGCTTACCAGGTTTAAAACGAAAATATGTAAAACGTTGGAGTAAACAGAGACAACGTTTATTTCTCCCTTTGTTTGATTTTGACATTTCGAGATTTTGACATAAAGAGCCAATGCAACATGTCACTAGGTGTGGGACCCCGTAGTACCCCTTGCCTCAATTTTAAGCCATTTAACTTCTAAAACACCCCCGGAGGGGTCCCCGGACCCCGTTAAGAATCACTGCCTCAATACATGTCTTCATATAATTGGTTTTAAGAAGTAGCTGGTTCTGGTCCGTGCATGTACATCGCCACTTTACAAGCGATGTTTTGCTTTTATCTACGACTTTTTGGATCCTGTACCTTGGAGATTGTTGTCACTAAGTATCCATAAACGGCTTAAATTTGGCTTGCTATCACAATCACATCCCAACGTACAGCTTATAGTGATGTAGCCGAGTAGACTGACTATCTTGTTAAGGGATGTTTACAACAATCAGCATAACTAAAGAATGTTTTAACCCTTGAATTATGAGTCATTAGGGCGCGCTACATCAGGTGCTACTTTTCCAAATTGCAGAAGTTTAGAATTTCTTTAAATTTCATTACGTGTAATAGCCCAACGTACCATCCACTTTCAGTTTCACCGATGTCTTTGTCCATGAGTCACTCCTCTTGACGTGTCCGAACATGCGTTTTTCACATAATTGCAATGTGTCTGCTGAGAATATATATATAATTCTCAAAGAGTGTAGCATTACCACAATAGCTTGCAATTTAACGGCGCTGACCGGATTCGAACCCACGACCACATGGTTACTAAACCAACGCCTCAACCATTAAGCCATCCGGCTCAAAAGCTAAGGCGAAGATTTTTAGTGTCAATCTTTCGTGAATTCTCCTCCACTCAGTGGGTATGAGGAAATTAATTAATTAATATTTATTGTGTTTCGGCTTTGAGCCTTCATCAGTGCCAGACATATACAGTCATATTCTCAGCAGACACAATTCAATTATATATAATTCATAATGAGTGGAGCATTACCACAATAGCTTGCAATTTAATGACGCTAACCGGATTCGAACCCTCGACCTCATGGTTACTAAAGTAACGCCTCGACCATTGGACCATCAGGCCCAAAAGCTAAGGCGAAGATTTTTAGTTTCAATCTTTCGCGAATTCTCCTCCACTGAGTGGAGACGGGGGGAGTTAATTGATTAATATTTATTGTGTTGCGGCTTTGAGCCCTCATCAGTGCCAGACAGTCAGGGCCAGTCTGACTTAAAAATTTAACCCAAAATTTTGTAGAAAGCGTCTTCCCTGTGCCTTTCCTTCCACTTAAACTCTTCCGTGCCACAATGACAAAGTTTAGGCCATCCAACCCCAGTGCAAACACACATACACATTTCTTGAACACATGGAAGATCATTGCCATGGCTCTGTACAAAGTAGTTTGATGTTTTCGTAGCTTTTGGAGATGGGTCAGGCTCTCCCGCGTTCGCCTGACGAACGTCACGGATTCGACCGAGTTTTGCCATATGATTGGCTGATGGAGGCAGCAGTAGCCTTTGTTCCATGCTTTCTACACAGACCAAATTAAAACCGCCTGACCCTACGTAAGAGACAAGGACAATCATTTTAAGAACGGGGGACCTCGATGTGATGGTCTCGTTTCACTTTGTCAATGAACTACTATCTTGTAAGCAAAGGTTGACTTGGAAAATGAAATGTACTTACCCCCGTCTAGTACTTCACTACTTTCATATTCAATTGTTCATCATCCAATCAAAATCTGTTTTAAGTTCGTTTTCCTGCTCAAAACGGTCACCCAAAAATAAAAGAATCTGACAATTCCGTCGACTTACAATAACCCTTGTTGATTGGCTAACAATACGACACACAGAAGTTGTGCCGAGTCTGTAAGTACTTGTTTGCCAATTTAGGCATGCTGTACTTAAATAGCATGCCTAGAAGCTCGTCACGGAAAATGCTGATTGTTTCCTTCTGCGAGAGAATGCACAGGACGATACACTTTTATTCATTTCGTAGAACTAAGTTCTCAGTTTACATTTTCAAGTCACTTTTTGCTATTCTTACCATTTAATTCTCCGACGAATCAAATTCCAGGAGGTCATATATCACCTAATCAAGATGCCGTTGCACGATTCTTATCGACGTCTTGTGGCAAGCTCAGCAATCCAGCAAGGAATTGAGACAAACAGGAGGACCTATATTCCAAAACGTTTTACTCGTATAAGCCCAGAATCTAAAGAACCTGCTGGTCTGAACTATAAATAGAATGTTTACGATGTTATATTTCTTCTATACACATCTAACTCTCTTACAATGTTGATTTTCCTACCACAACATCATTTCAAGGAAATAGATTGAATTTGTTATGTTATCCAACACTACAAAATCTTGCAAGAGTTATCATACGAGCGCAAGTACAGAAAAGGAGTTCGTGCAAATGCATATTAGTGGGAGTGAACTTTTATCAGTCAGTAGGCCGACTGTGCAAGTGACCTCTTTTCTAAGGGGATAGCATCAAGTAGGGGATTACATCAAGTACACAACAGACCCGTAGCTTGCCACGCCTAACGGGGGTTCGATGAGCTATCAGGGAAGAGGCAATACATTTTTTACGGCACTTGAAAATTACAACGAAATTTTAATTATTACTGTTGTAGGCCACGTATGATGATATAAGAGGACATTGATATTGTAAGTTTGGCTTACTATAACCGACGTCATTAAGGCATTGACTTTATATTTAACCTGAAAAGTTCCTTCACAATATCTCAACAGGAAACAAAATTTTATCGAGTGGGCGTGGCCCACTAATACGACCCCCTCCCCCCTCTGAATACGGGCCTCGTAAACTATGAGCCTGACCATGTCTTCACATCTGCCTTCGCCACTGATAGTGTGTT
Source organism: Alatinidae sp. Z8VKAUB7J3 (assembly GCA_010016025.2). Classification (NCBI taxonomy): domain Eukaryota; kingdom Metazoa; phylum Cnidaria; class Cubozoa; order Carybdeida; family Alatinidae; species Alatinidae sp. Z8VKAUB7J3. The sequence continues at coordinate 7,294,607 of JAAAKM020000498.1, forward strand.
AATATTGGAAGATCACCAAGCTTAGTTGGTAGAGCACATGCTGCTAAGGTGTGAGCCGTGATCTTGTCCCCCCGTGGTGACATATTTTCTGTCTCTCTAGTGACTTGTTTAACTTGATTGAAGATTATAGAGTAGTGAAAAACTTCTTTGACTTTTAACTGTTCTTTCCCATCTTCTTATTTTACTTGTTTCTATAAAGTTTATTCTTTATATGTTTTTCCTGTAACACACTTTACCCGGGCATAACCGCCCCTTTAAATAATTTGCCTTTATGTTTTAGTCAAATTGTTTTATGTAGCAAATCATTCATATAAACAGCAAGGACATATCCGTGCAGAGTTTGCGAGACATTTAATAGCTCTAATATCAGTTAGTCTACCTAATATAATGCTTCTGTAGAGAGTCGTTCTGAAATAGATCTTGCTTGTATAAAATGTGTTTGTGCAGTACAACGTAAACAGCCCATAATTCCATAAAGCAGTATTAAGATGATTTTCTTATGTTTGAGACATAATACTTACAATAGCAGTGAATAAGTCATATAAAGCTATCAAGGAAGTCATTGCCGGAAAGTGGTACTTTTTATAGTGAAGGCCATGTTCATCGTGAAAGCAATTATCAAATCATGTGGAAAAAGAGGTTGTGATAAGGGACTGCTTTCTTTGTGTTTTCAATTCCGTACCAGGACAAAGATTGTAACTAATTTAGAAAGTACTGTATCTTGTAGACTAAGACATATCGTACTTAATACTATACGTATTTCCAAGCAGCCTAAGACTCGTACATATCCTTTTACTGTGGCTTTATTCTTTATTTATCTATATTCTTAAGGGTTTGAATTAAGAGATGCTCTGCTAACAAGCAGGAACATGTCCCATGGGACAAACACCTTTACAACCTTATTGCGTGGTGCTGTTTTGTCAAGCTTGATGCAAGGTACGTATTTTATGTGATGTTACGAGTTGAAGATGTGTATGGGAAATTTGAAGACCTTATACTGTAATCAATGAATATGTACATATTGAGTGATAAACAAGCGCAAAGAACTAGATGATTTTTACTACAAGTTGTTTCACTCCTCTATCCTCTGATAAAAAACGACTTTCACAGTAACGAACATTGATTATACATATCCTATCTAGCGGAAACAGTAACGGCTTCAATGACGACACCTAGAAGAAAGTTTTATTTTCTCTTCGCATTGTTGGCTTTCGGTAAACAGAGTTTCTTCATTATGCAATCGCCACAGCAGGACCCCATAGCTTGATACGTAGGCGCCTGTTTAACAATTGGCCGTTTAGTGTTAGAGATTTTTCTTTACTCAAATATCTCAAATAAACTTTGATCATTCCACATATAAGCATGTCTGCGGTACCTCCCTTTAAATTTACTTCTCGATCAACTAAAGCCATAGTTTGCACGCACCAATGGCCTTAACGAACACCTCACTTTTGTACACAATCCACTTAATGAGACCATTTTTATCTAACATGCAATAACGGTAAGCTAATAAATGTAAAACATAGAAATCCTCGCAATAAAAGCTCGGGTTTGTTAGATAGAATTTTAAGTGGTTAAAAGGTCCAGAAATTTAGTGAATTAGACCATGGTAACAGATCGTTAGGCAGGCCGAAAATAAGGTACAAGGACAATCAAAGTATTTGAGACGTGTGGCATGGTAATGTGTCAGTAGAACACTCGTGTATTGGTGCACTATCATCATCGCAGTCATCACATAATCATCATCAACAACGACGTATTTATCACCATCATATCATCATCATCATCATCATCATCATATTTTGATTTTATGCCAGCCTTTTACATGCTAGCATGTGTTGGACGGTTTCTTGAAATTGACCTCCAAGGTAGTCTATCCTTCACCAGATACATGCTGATACCTTTCTGTTTAAAAGACACCCTTGTCACTTCCTCCCAGGTTTTCTTCGGTCTCCCTCAGCTGGTGACATCCGCCACCTTGATTGATCTGCATCTTATCGCCCAAGCATTCTAGCCCGTTCTCTCCACACGACCAAACCAATGCAGCCTCCCATTCTTCATACAATTGCCAATGCTGTCGATATATACATGGATATTTTTTCATAAGTGGAGCATTACTACAATATCTTGATACAAATTGTGGGGGAGTTGAAGGGATTCGATAGCACGACCCCATGATCTTAAAACCCAAGAAACCTGAGTAGTTGCGGTACTGCTCCACTTATAGGGGATAGATATTATTATAATGTGTCTGTCTTCAAGCTTTCATATGTTTCCGTAGAGTTTACTAAGAGCTGAACTAACTGATGCGTAAAATGATATAATTATATGTACTCATAAAAGGTCATGAAGCAGGTCTGTTAGTCCTTATATAGCTACTTCACAACAAGAGTGAGTGTAGCTCATTGGCCGTTAGTTTAAGACCCTAACTACACGGGTACGGATCCAATTTTGCGGCCGCACATAGAAGTGAACCAATTTAGATCCAAAAGGAGAGTCTTATTGAACGCAATTGAAACTGGTGCAGATCAAAACTAGTAAGGATCGAAAATGAGGCGGAAAACTACCACTACGTTGTTCATCTGACGTAATCCTCAAGCGTTTTCTATTTCTGTTCTTCTATTGACACATTAGTCATGACTACCTGTTGTTGTCATATTTCAGCGTTCCACTTCACTGCAGCTCGTATTACAATAGAACGAAGGGTTGCTTTTGATAGTGTTTAAATCACATGCAGATTTCTGGATCCAAATGGAACAAATCCCTTTCCAGAGTGTTTAATTGGGATCCGAACCAGTTTGGATCCATACTTGTGTAAACGAGATCTAATTTGGCAGAAATGTATTTTCTTTAACTACTTCAGGAAAATTCTCAAGGGGACTGAGCACTCTTTCTCGCAGCAGAATCATGTTTCTCGAGGAGGAAGCGAATGAGCTTCCCATAAGTGCTAAAGCACAAGCAGAGTACTTAAAGGTATGTAAATTCTAAATACAGAAGCCAAACGACTAAGTTTTGGCACCACTTGTTGCCCCCACAAACTATTTGTTAGAAGTGGCATGAGGAAGTTAAATGGTACTGAATTCTTAAGGAGAGCCTACGAAGGGTGCTTTTTGTTTCAACTACTTTCTCAAGTATATCTTTTCAGTGAACCGCTGGTGTTTTGTATCAATGGAGAAGTCATTTGACTATCTCATCTGAATTGCCTAAATTTTGCCTTGTTGAAGCATTAACATCAGCGTTTCTAAATTAAGAATTGTAAAAGCTGGGCCGTCTGTTGAGAATAATCCGAAGAAAAGCAGCGACAGCAAGAATGTTTTAATATTCTTTCTTTTATGAACGTGTATAAGCAAAGTTCAGGATTTCAGAACACATGCTGTCTTTGTGTTAGACAGAAAATGACCGTCACTTTATTTTAAGCTCTGGTCTTCGCGGCCAAGGTATTGTAGTGTCTTTGTGGGGCTTGCAAGTCTGCAGCTGTACAACGTGGAATATTGAGCCAAATAGAAGTTTAGGAACAGTTTATTGCGTCAATAGTTTCTTCGTTATCTGAGATTACCAAATTAGTAAATAAACACAGAGGCCCATTCTGGCATATATGCTCTATACAACTTGTTTAGTGAAACTTGGTAGAGCTAATCATATTTAAAGAAACTTCACAAGTGATATTGATCACGCACACACAATGCCTAAGTGTCTGTCATTTTTAACGGCTTAGAAACCGAACGTAGTGGGAAGGGGCAGTTAGTGCTTCGTTAAGACTAGGGGCAAAGCCTCTCATCATTAACTTTAAGGGCTATTATTATGAGAAACAAGACATAAATTAGCCAAATTGCCGTGAAAGTTTTTGTATCTACAGTGTATCATCTTCAGAACTTCGTCATTGCTGAATAAAGCGCAAAGATCTTGGAGGATAAGAGGACAGAGATTCTAATCACCGAGACTTATGGCCTCAACTCCTAACTCCATGGGTCAGTTGTTTGAGCTCCCCCCTCCCCTCCCCTGTATACCCTCGGTAGCGGCATGGTGAAAATGAACGATAGGATTCCTTTGGAATCAGGATGAATTGGTGTTAAAGGGTGGTGGTCTTTTTTAGTTTTTTTTAGTCATTGATCTTCCCTAAACGATTATTATAAACTGCTGTCTACCAGCCCTGTTAGTGAAGTATATGGATAGAAATAGTTAGATAAGGTGTCTTCAACAGTACCAAAGTCTACGTAAGCATTTAGTCTCAACTACTGTCTTGTGTATGATGTGAAATTCGAAGCATCCAAAGTGACAAATGTCTTGAAGAAATCGATTTATCACCAACGAACTCGTACAGAAACTGATACGTCGATTAGTAAGAAGTGCACTATTCGCAAAACTGTAAGAGTGTAAAGTCTGACGCCGTTTCCCCCTTTGTTTTTATGTACTGTCCCCCCCCCCTCCTTTTCTGCATTAACCGGGATCCTAGCTAGGCCCATCACTTGATTTGCTTGATTCTTGTTGCGCAAGGCTTGTCATTATCATGCATATTTCCTATTATAGGCCATAGTACATGAAGATCCTGAATATGTGATTCGAAGATATGAAAGTGGGAATTACGCAATTAATGAAGAGGTGAAAGTGCAGTACCTTAAGGTAAGTGGGAAGCATGGAAATAAGAGGTCTGCTTTGTTTGAAAATGGTTTACTACATAAATAGTAAACAATGCATCAGTTTGTACCGGGAGGCATTCGTTTCTATATCTTGTTTCTTTCTATTTATGACACAGGCTGTATTTGAAAAGCATTGATAGCAACCATCTCTTCCATGCTTATAAATTGCCTTCTCTGAACAACGCATGCCTTTCCAAGATGCCATTTATTTATCTTTTAAGGACTCTCCTTCCCCTTATCTTCCTTTCCAGAGCACATAATTTGACCGTCTACTTATGAAACGTCACCTTCTTATCAATGTATACATATATAGTATGATTTTTTCAGTAACGTGTTGAAAGTTTCCTGAAAATTATCTCAGTAGTTATTCTTTCGCCTCATCCTCTTCAATTTTTTTCACCTCACCTACACCACCCTTTCCTACCCCAAACTTTATTGTTAACAGTCTGATTCGGGCATATTTGCTAACACAGCATGCATCAGGTCGGTATATCCTTCTAACGACCTCAAGATGTAATCATGCCGACACTGACCATGATGTCATCTGAACTTCGATTGGACATCTCCCGTTTAGTTTGCTTTGTGGAGTTCCTCACGTAATGATAGTACAGAGCTGCAACTCCAAGTAAACTCTTCAGAGAAAAGAGAACAATCCTCAAGAACCTTTCTTAAATTTCCTTATTCGTGTGACTGATGTGTGTCGAACCTGTTCAGCTTAGAAAGGAGGTTAGTAACAAATATAAGTATTATGCAGGTAAGGCAGCCCCACAACTTCCCTCCTTCTCAGCACCAGATTATTTACACGTAAACCTCCTCGAACCTGTTAGGGTTTATGTGATATTTAGGCAGCCCATGGAGAATTTCTGTGCTTTTGCAACGTCGTTCGTATTAGTGATGTCAGCAGTTGTTCTACGATGCTACTTTGCCACTTCATAACTGGGCTGTAGTCTTAGGCACGCCTTGTAAAATTGGTACAGTTTCTCTCTTCGGATACCTTACTATGATGCGTATATCTAAATCTTTTGTACAGTGGGAGAATTCCACAAATTGCTGTGTGTGTTTCGTATCGTATCACGTCGCTTCCTGCCTGTTAGTTAACGACTTGTACTTCAAAGTTATAGTGGATACCAAATGATTTTCGGATAGGTTGCAAACAGAAACGTGGTTGGGCGAGCATAGTGGGTCGAAAAAGTAAGAAGTTGGCTGAGAACCTTCTCTATCGAATATCTGTGATTATTTGACAATTTGACCATTCCTCTCTTCTCAATGGTACACTCTAACTTTAATGGGCTTTGGATTGATGACGGGCCGGATGACAGTTCTTTCTTGGTCAAGTCACATGGCTCAGAGAGGCTGGTCTCCAATTGCGTTGACCTGGTTGTCGATGTCGATGTCGATGATTGGGAGCTAATTTGGCGACTAGAGAATTAAGAGTATGTTAACGTCGGAGGTCACGTAGCTCAGTTAGTAGAGCGCACGCCGCGAAAGCGTGGGTCGCGGGTTCGATCCCCGGTGGTGACATATTTTCTATTTCTCTGGTGATCTTTTCAAGTCTTATTTGACAAGTAGTGCAGTCAATAACTAGGGCATATTAAATCGCAACAGTTATCGCTTTATCAACAGAAAGGTAACGTCTAACAGACAGTACAAGGCTTTAAAACTATGGAAGGATTCAGTCGGTAGCTCTTACCATGAATCTTGAGTGTTGTAGCTTAAGCGTTATGATCAGCTGCAAAGCATTCATCCCCCTAGACCTATTCTTCAAGCACATAGCAGCAGCCATGCAAACAGATGGTGAGAGGAAAACGTCTCCTTTTTTTGTTTCTTCTCCAACTTGTCACCATGAGTAAGAGACGTGTTAGTGATGCTTCATGTCATAGCTTGATGTTAAAACGTTGTAAGGAGAACTTGGTAATGCCCTTCCTGGCGGTGTTTTGCAATTTTTTCATGCCTAGGCAAAACTTTTAAAAACTTTGCAGCAAGGTTTGAATCGGTAGGCTTCCCTTTTGATAATGCATATAGAGCCCTTCACTCTAGTTCTACCTGACTTGACAGGCTTGGTATCAGCGATGCCCTGATGGATGGCTGTGTCCACGCAGCGTATGCAATCTGTTTATACGTCCCACGGCACACCATTTTCTGCAAGTGGTTGCATTTCTTCTGGCATTTCACGTTCTCTCCTTTGTGATGGCCATTTGATACATACCGTCATGTTTTCCTAGGCTTTGCCAAACGTTACTTTGCTCTTTGGCTCTCTCGGGATTATAGGTTTGTGGTCCATAAAAATACTAAATGATAAAAGTGCTCTTTGTTGGAGTACCATACAAGTGTCACCCATCAGAATTAAATACTTCATTGGGAATAACAGTTACTTCCTGTGTGGACCATGAGGGAATCTCTGTTACTAGAGTTGATGCAGGTCCAAAAATTAACGCCTACGATATCTTTTTCTATACGTAAACCGCTAAATTTCACTAAGGACATGACGGCAAAGTCTGTTGATGTATACGCCTAGACGCCGGTTACCAAACTATAATTTAGCTGGGATGTTTGGCGATGAAACAATAAGAAAACCGCCTAAAAGGTATGCATTTTGCGTTATGTCATCCCAAGGAAACAGTAACTTGCTTGTTTACTGTCTTGCAAGTGGCACAAGCCATTGTATTTTGTTCTGACATTTTTTTAGTCTTTATAGCAATTATTATGTGTAATTTAAGTGTCGTAAGAAAAGGGGCTTGGCCAAAGTCTCGCTTATTAAACGATCGTTGCTGCAGCCCTTCTTCCAAATGTTGCATACTTGGCGTCCCCAATTTTTCAAGCCGAGTCACCTTATCGTTAACTGTTTCTTCCTTTTCCCTTTACCACAGGCCCTGGCGTTAACCGAGAGATTAACAGAATCCGAAATTCAGGTAATTCATAAGATGCTTTAACTGTTACGTTAGATATTTCCACCAATTCAAGCTGATCCTCTTTACTGAGATCTTCTGTAATAGGGTAGTTACTGTAAAGCCTTGAATAACACCCGAACGCCCAATAGACTGTTTTCTAAAATATCTCTGCTATTTTACAAAAACGTTCTTATGACACCCTATCCTAATATATCCTCACTAGAAAAAATATACTGGACGGGGTAATCTGCGATGATACTGTTGTTATTTTAACTGAAAAGGCAGTTTTGGTGGCTGAAATACTGTTAACATGCAGAACAAGAAATAGAAGTTCCGGAGGGATGAGGGTTTCGTGGACATGTTCAACGGCGCATAGTGAACACTGTTTAGATTTATCTATATTATATATGAGGTTTGTTTGATATTACTTTTTAGTTCTTCCTTTAGTTATAGTATACCAATAAGCAAATTCCATAAAAATTCATCCATTCCTTTTTAAAGTTAGTCAGCTCACCGTGCAAGCACCGAGAGGCATAAGGGAAAAGATAACCTCCTACAACAATAAAAACTCCGAATCTCTAAGAGTGCATGCCTATGTAGAAGTGTCCGTCAGGGTTTTTGACTCAATAATGCTGGTCAGCCACCTTTGCCTGTTACTCTTCTAAGCTGAATTGCAGGACATGCTCATCAAAACAACAGTAGGCAGACGACAGGATTAAGATCAGAATTAAGAGTTATTACTTTCAGACGAATGCCCAATTTTAAACAGTGCCTAAGTGATGTGGAACTTTCCATTGATTTTGGCCCAGCAAATCCGGATAAATTTCCCAGATTCAATAATGAGTACCATATCTAATGCGTTGTCTGAATTTTGGTATCATGACACGCCTTAAAGCCCCGTAAATGACTAGCAATAATTGCGCTACGAAGGCTTTCATAACCGTATTGCTTGATTTGCTTGTTACTGACAAATTTCATCGACTTAATCTAATTTACACATTTATTAGTATTAGCTCTAAATGCGGTCATTAGGTTTCCGTGAAAACATATTTTTGAGTCATGGAAAGTTCAAAGCCTACAGTAGGCATAACCAAAGACCGGTGCGTTATTTGGTTGAGATAATAGGCGATGTGCACAACTATAAATCCTTTTAATTTTCAAGAAATAATTTCGTAAAACATATAGAAATCATGTGTATTTGCACTGAACAGCTTTTGCACTAATTCAGTCCTTCGTTCAGGCTACAGCTTATTGATTTGTTGGCTTTGTTTGTGTTAATTTGTTTTTGAGTGAAAAGGGTTTATGAACCACTAATTTCGTGGCACCATACAAGGAGGGTACGTGCATTCCAAAGGGTGTAACTACTTAACAGCAAACAGTAGAAACAGACAGCACAACGGAAAGAATTGTAAATTTCGGCCGGCGATTGCCTGCACTGAATTTATTTGGACATTCTATTCCTTGCTATCCTAGCTATTACGCAGTAACTCATGTCGGCAATCCTTTGAAACTCT
>JAAAKM020000498.1:7312801-7331723 GCA_010016025.2 Alatinidae sp. Z8VKAUB7J3
ATAACATGGTAGATATCTTCAAGATACGTCGCAGCACCGGACGTCTTGTGCTTATACTAACATGTTGTCTATGAGCTCCGAACCTCTCGGCACCATATTTCTTGTGCTTATAATAACATGTTGTCTATGAGCACCGAAGCTCTCGGCACCATATTTCATGTGCTTATAATGACGTGTTGTCTATGAGCACCGAAATTCGCAGCACCGAACTTCAAGTACTGAAATTCGCAAGTCCAAAATTTGTGTGCTTATCATAACATGTTGTTTACGAGCAATGAATTTCTTCAACACCGAAGTTCTCAGCACTGAACGTCTCGTGCGTATAATAACATATGTTTATCTCTTGATGTGTCACACCATATGCCCTTTATTTCTTTCCAGGTGTGCTTCTGATAGGACCTCCAGGTACTGGGAAAACGTTGCTTGCAAGAGCAGTTGCTGGTGAAGCAGGTGTTCCGTTTTTCTTTTGCTCTGGGTCAGAGTTTGATGAAATGTTCGTTGGAGTCGGTGCCGCACGTGTTCGCAATCTCTTCAGTAAGTTGATATCCTGTAGTGAACTTTCAGTGGAAACTGCTTAGCCTCTCATATTAATACAACTAGTGAATTGATTTTTGTCACAGAGAATTACTGTTTTCAACTTTTACCACCTATCAGTTTCTCACCAACAAATTTACAGGTCTAACGAACCCAGTGGTGGAGTCAGAAGTAGTTCATTATGTCAACCGTTCGTTATATCGAAGGTTTATAGAGACGTTATATCGAAATGAGATGGAGCGAATTTGAGTTATTTTCGAGATGCTCGTTCTGTGAAGGGTTCACAACGTCGATAGTCTGAAGTAGTGTATTATAATAAGAGTTTTTTGTATCATTCTTGATAAAACGAGTTTTAGTTTGTTTAAGCGTGATGCTGTTGAAAGAAGGAGTTAATAATATGACGGTTCTACTGTAGTTCGTTGTATTGAGAGTGTGTTAGAGCTCAAGTTATATAGAACGTTCAGCCGTAATATAACGAAAGGAATAGGTTTGTGTTAGTTCTGTCGAGATGTTTTTTTTATGGGGTTCGTGATACAGAGTGGCTACTGCAGCTCCATATATCAAGAATTAGTTAAAGTTTTGAAAAGAACACTAGAGAAATAGAAAATATGTCACCACTGGATATCGAACCCGTGGCCCACGCTTTCACGGCGTGTGCTCTGCCAACTGAGCTAGATGACCTCCGATGCTAACATACTCTATTTCTCTAGTTGCCACATAAGCTCCCAATCATCCACCGGTGGACATCGACATCCAGGTCAACGCAATTGGAGACCAGCCTCTCTGCGCCATGTGACTTGACGATGGTGATAGTGATGGTGATGATGATGGTGATGATGATGATGATGATGATAACAATGACAACGACAGTGTCGATCATGATGATGACAATGACAATGACGATCATGATAATGTGATGACGATAATGATGATGATAAGGATGATGATGATTATGATGATTATTATGATCAGGATTATGATGATCACAATGATGGTCATGATGATGACGATCATGATAATGAAGCTGTCGTTTATAATAATCATCATGATGATCATAACGACGACAATGATGATTATGATAATAACCATGATGATGTTTCACCCATACAATGCACGTATCAAATATCAACTGTAATTCATACACAACCTACCCTTTCTGACTTGTTCCCAGTGGGCACTTTGTACATCGATCTGCACCGCCGTTGATTGCATTTGTTATATTCAAGGCATAAATCAGGATCCTGTTGAGATAAATAAAAAGAAATGAGAAGTTTTGAATACAAAAAAGTACTAACGAATCCTTCGAACTGTTTGTGAGTAACAAAGATCACATCTGCTCACTCCAATTTTCAATGAAATGTCGCAATGCTCGAATGTTTTTACAGATATGAAATCTACTGCGATTGTTTAATTAAATGGATGATCACTAACACGTTATGAGCTACTTTTCACCTCTTAAAATATTCTACTTAAACATAATTGTATCATAAACTGAAGTGAATTCACAAGAAACCCGATATAGTATACCAAGCCCGTTTTGTCCAAACCCAGTCAACGCTACGGCGCTTATTACAGGCGGCTTATTCCGAAATGGGTGTCTGTTTAATCTACTTATGAACAAATAGTGGATTATTACAACTTTCCAAAACCGGCTTCTTCGGAACTCATGAGCTTGTTCAAAGGAGCCTTTAGCTACAATTTCCAAGTTAAATTAACGTAAACTGGCCTTCCCCAAAAGGGACTTCTTCCGGACCCACAAGCTACCTCCCTGTTTATAGTAGGTACGGGGCAGATACTAAGTAATACCGGAAACCAGAGCCTCTTTCCTGTGTCTTCTATGATTCTGGGCATTTCCATTGGAATTAAGTAAATGTTTGCATTTCAAAAGTCCATGATTATAGGCGACGAACCTATCTTTTAGCGTCTTCAAACGGCTCTTCACATGTTAATTTTCATTGCTAACAGAGGTTTCACATATCTTCACCCAGGTGTATTTACCGCATTTCAAATAGGTTTTCTTTTTCACGGTACAAAACAAGATGACTGCACGAACTAGCGAAAACATTTTGCCCTTAAAAAGCATTTTGCGTCTGAGACTCCTTAGAGTACAACTGTCACAAATGATCGAAATGGAACCTACGAAACATTAAACCTTACTGTATGGTTGAAAAACTTTGTCAGAATTTTGACTGCATGAATGACTTGGGTTTTTGGACCAATCAGCGTCCGCTACTACTATAGATTAAATAAATAGACAAAATGAATAAACGAATTCTTTTACTCTGCATAGCAAAGGTTTTATGTGGACTGACTCCAAAAATACCAAAATGAAATGCACACCTGGCCTTTCTTGTAATACGGAAGCATTCGTCCGTGTTTACTTTTGCACTGTCAGGGCTTTCAAGTAAGTGCTGCTCTATAGTACAGTCGCATTATCTAACCGTGTTTTTGGTCTTTGAAACCCGTGGTGGTTATTTCTTTTTAGGAACGGATGCTTGGCAAATAAACGACGAAACATGCTGCTTAAATCTGCGCTTTTAAGTACACAATGTCTTCACTATTTGGTGCAGCATTCAAAAATAATACGTTACAAATGATTGAATCAGACTCCCTCAGCGGCGTGAAACGCATTGCGCATGCGCAAATCGGGACAACGCATTCCTATTTGCGGTGGCAATAATTGCTACCCTGCTACAGCGCGACTAAGGAAATAAAATTACTACTAAGGCATACCTGTCGTTTGAGTACTTGAATGTTTGATCATCCGATACGTATGGCTTTTCGAATGTCAGTTTATATCGACGATATTCGGTTGTTTCTATGTTATACCTACAAGAATAACATCCGGGGGAGGGGAGGAGGGGGGAGAGGTCTTAGTTATTGCACAAATGCTTAAAGCTTGTTAAGATAATATAGTATATCAGACATTAAGGTGGCAACAGAACGAACCCCTATTTCCTGAAAAGCTAAGCCCCTCTAGACCAGTGGCTCCCAAACTTTTAATGCCATCGCCCACTTGACTTCAAGGGCACATCCTTTGCAAAAATCCAATAAAAAAATTCCGCACTACTAGAAACCCATTTGATGACACATGGATATAGGCCATATTAGCCATCTATCTAACCCTGAACTGTGTTGATCTAAAGCGGAAATACCCTTGGTAAATCTCAATAACTCTAGAAGGAAAAATGGGGAGTTTACGTTCAATCCATTTCTTAATTGCAATACGATGCCAGATTAATTTCCCAGAAGACCGCCAGTTCAAATTCTCAGTCTCTAGATACAGTTGCAAACGATACATTTTTCTTACAAAGTTTCCCTGGTTGAAAAATACGTGTCACGTATTTTGACCAAACAACTTACAAACGTTGGTGTAAGATAAATCACATTGGAGGCGTTTACATATATATGGTGGGGTGATGATTGTTCAGCTTGAAATAGAGGCCAAACTCACACCTGACTTTGGAAAATCAGAGAGGAGATAACATTAGCATCTAATAGAAGATATACGAGTTATATTTATTGCTGTACGGTTTAATTGGGCAACAAAAAGTAAGGTCAGAAATTGTCAGTGTTCACTTACACAAATTTCTTCTTTTCGGTTCTACCAAACCATGTCCTGATCGGGCGGAATCCAATTTCCTTATCATACTGCGTAGTTAAGATAAAACATGAGTACATAAATACTGCCAGTCTCACTGTTTTCGGAATACGCACATACTGCTCTTGGAATCAAGGCATCGAGAATATTAGGGCCAAAGTTTCTCAAATCTTTTCGAATCTGTTCCATCATACAATCACACGTAGTGACTTTTGTGCATGCGATCTTGCTTGCTTTTGTCCGTATGTCTATGTCAACTATATATGTACGTGCACAAGTGTGCGTATATGCTTGGGTATGTGTGTTTCTCTATGTTATTATTGCCTACGAAATTGCGACTCGCTCTCATAATGCTAATTGCTGACATCAAGACACAGAATGTTACAATCAGTATTTGATCTCTGCATATGTCTACATTAGGAACTTGGGGGTGGGGGTTAAGGGGGGCGATATTTACAATATGTGTAGCATTAGCGTAGCAAAGTGTAGCAGCTATAATATTACAGGACATTACAGTTATGTATTCGATGAATCATCGACAATCTTTCTCTTCCCGCGGACCCCTGCTATATAACAATATCACTTACCGACTGCTTCACAAATTGAATCATAATATAAAACACATATATGCGTATGTTCAGGTTTCATTAGAAATCTCAACGGGAGGAATGCACCTTGTATTGCTTTCGTTATTTCTGCCTTGGAAAAGTTGCTGTAAATGACCAAAAATTCTCACTTACGTATTCCGATTCTCAATTGGTTACGGACCCAGAAAAGTTTGCGGATCCCAGGTTGCAGAACACTGTACTACGTAATCTTTAAATCCGGTTTTGCGACAAACAGATAGTGATTAGTGAAGGCAGTATATCCGGCATAGACAACTGCATCCGTGAAGTTACTTTGTTTTATAAAACACGATTTTATCGGAAGGAACGGCCTCTACATACCCCTGGAAAAGATGCATTTTCAAAAACATTCCAACAAACCCTATTAGCAGTCAATAGTATGATATGTAGCGGAGGTTTAATAAGAGCAGCATTACCTCTTCAACTAGGAACCTGCACTTTCCCTCACACTCCATTTTAAACTCAAGAATGAACTGTGATTTGGGTGCCGTAAACCTTGTCACTTCAATGTACAAGATCAGTTCAGCGTCATCGGCGTGGCCGATTCCACTTGAAAGATGGTTGTTTTCTGGAACCCAGCCCTCCTCAGTAATGCAAGATCGTTCTGTGTATTAAAAATAAACAAAAGTAAGCCACAAACACTACTAGTCATACACTATACTAGCCCTTGTTCATAATCATATAAACTGTACGTCTATCGATTGTTCATTGGCATCGCTTTTCTTGTCCTCTTTAGCACAATTTAACAGAATTACATGTCCTTACAAAACTTATTGTAATCAATGTCACCGATACATTTCGTGAGACGTACGGCGACTCCTTCTAATTTTCTAAAAGTCTTCTTATCTCGCAGTACCCGCAATACTACAAATGAAAACCAACTTGTAACATAGTAAATCTGATTTCTTCGACACGACGTTTGGGCACTCCCTTCCGCCATTTTCAAGTGAATAAAATTTGACAAGCGCACCATTAAATAAGGCATTCCAATAAAATACTAATGTGCGTGTGGAAGTTTGAAATCTATAGAAGTTGTAAAGAAAAGGTTAAAATATTTGCGTGGATAGTAAAATTTTAAATTGCGTCGTAAAACACAGTAAAATGAGTTGAACATTTGGTTGTGGTATGTGAGAAAGTAAAAGCCTACAGATTAAGACGGTTATTGGTAGTTAAAACAATATAGTTAAATAAAAGTATAAAATAAAATAAAACGTCAAGATATATGCTAATCGGCTACAATTTAAAATACTCTAAGTACATGGATAAAACCTTCGTCCTTCTTGTTTATTGTTGGGCTGTCCCTTTTAATCAGTAGTGCCTCTGCTATTTGCAGGTCAATACTGTTTTGTGTGCCTATGGTCGTGTGAACTGTGCATTTATGACCCTCGCAGTGGTATCGTTTTTTGTCCCTTGAACATAGTGAAAGAGACTTACATATGTAATTACAAGTTACAATTGTCCACGTCCATCACCATGTACGCCATGAACGTATGACCTTTTCGAAGCAGTCGACGTCCTCGTCTCCTTTAAACACAGTTTAACTGAGAGGTTACAAGCTACAGTAATCAGTGTTCTTGACAAGTGTGTGTGTGTGTGTGTGTGTGTGTGTGTGTGTGTGTGTGTGTGTGTGTGTGTGTATATATATATATGTGTGGGGGGTGAGGTGGGAGTGGATGTGTGTGTGTGTGTGTGTGTGTGTGTGTGTGTGTGTGTGTGTGTGTGTGTATGTGTGTGTTTTGTTCATTTATGGTCTATACAATGGAGTATACCTTTTTGTCCCTTTTCAACGGAATTTAACAGAATTACAAGGGAAGTTACTGCATACATTAGTTCTACTACGATGTCGCTTGTAACTGAAATTACACAAGTAAGCAAGTTAACAAAGGAACATTTTGTGACTGACGAGAGGCAGCTCGTCTTCTTACAACGACCGTTCTTAACTTCAATAACCTCGCTGATGTCACTACCATGGGCAGTATAATCCCCTTACCTCCTCTCGCAAGACAGTATGGATGTAACATTCGCGGAATAGTTGACTGCCACCAGATAAAGTAAAGCCCAACTTGCGGTGCTGTGTACACGGGACACTGTTTGCAATCTAAAACGTGATATAAAACAATGGCGTGAGCAAAAGACGACACTAGAAATTGCAACCTAAGCTTGTAAAGGCCAATCAGTCTTGCACGGTGAACTGTGTCACGGTTTTTGAACTGTAACGAATGAAGACGACCTTGTAGCTTGCATCTTAAAGGGGACTGGTACTTAATCAGCTGGATGTTTTTACTCCAACCAGACTCTTCAAACGTGAACTCGCACCTGTATAAATATTCCAATGGCCAATCAAAAAGGAGTCGTACCTATGCTGTTTCTAACCTTGCTCAACTTTTGGAACAGTCTCTGCTAATTTTGACGAGAATCTCTGTTTCAGATTATCCCTGCATTCGCCTCTAGAGTCGCGTTTCTGTAACTTTTAACTACTATTGCATAGTGTAATAAATTTGATTAGCTTGAATACTATTACCACAGAACCGTGTAACTGAGCAACTTAACTTACCTTAAAACTATAATTTACGATTATTATTGGATATCAATACTCAAAGTTAGTACTGGTAACTCACAAAAGCCACCGCAAAAAGTGCTTGTGCCCTCTAGAAACCTTAAAGCCAACTGGGAAACCTTGTCAATAAATTCTCTCTTACAATACGGGTAAGGCAATTATGCCCGAATACAGTTAGGTAGTTGCTACTATAGTAACGACTAATATCAGTACCTGAGAGTCCATCTGAAAATTTTCCTTTCGGGCAAAAGAAGCACCCTGAGCTATTCTTAAATTGGCCTGGATTACATGGAGGGCAATTCCTCGTTTCGGTTCCTCTGGGTAGAGGTTTGGATTCTTTAAGAGCTGAGTTGCATATCTTTCGTTTGATCCAATTGTATGTTTTCTTGGTCTATAAAGAAAAAATTTAATAAAAATTGGTAGGATGTAATTGATTTGTACCAGGTTACTTTTTTACGAGACTAAAAATTAGTCAGAATGATCGCAAATTGTTAAACAACATTTCAAGTTGATTTGCCTAAATTAAAACTAGCAAGCTGACATTATCAGTATGCCATTTGCCTGCATTCGATTAACGAAAAAATCACTTTCTGTTACGTTAACGCACAAAAGTACTCTAGGAACACCTAAAGATCGGCACAAGCAGTAAACAGGAATTGGCAGGGGGACGTTTTCTTAACACAGATATAATGACTTCTTAGGGAATTATCCGGTGTTACCCGAAGGTAAGGGTCCTGTTTAACAAAAATCTAAATAAACCACTCTTGCTTGGCAATAAAAAGGAACTAGTTAGAGCAAAAAGATTTACAAACGAGGAAAAAATTTAAGAGCCCGGAAATTCCAGCATTGGATATAATAACGGATGAGGAGGTGACACTGAAATCAGAAAAAGAGTAGAAATGGCCGACGAACCATGAAATGGAAGGGCACTAATTGGGACATACTTACTCATGAAACTGAGATGTTCAACAAAGTATACAAAAATTGCAAGGCAGCGGACTACCGTTCGATCCATAATGATAATGTAATGAAGCAAATCAAGTCACAAAGATATTTCTTGCTCCTTCACACAAACAAGACAATTTTTCCAGTTCTCGAGATGTAAGGAAGCTGCGTAGGACAAAACTCTTAGGAATTTTGAGGGAACTTGGAGCAAAGGAGGAAAGAGAACCACATAATTTCCCGTATAATTCTACTCTAATTTCTTTACGCCTGCCCCTTTCCTTGGGGCATTGTAGGGCTCTGGAATATAGCTCTCCGGAACGACTGCTTTGAAAGTGATCAGCGGGATACTGCTGGAGCTTAATTTCAACTGACGCAAATAGTAGGGGGCTGGATACAATCAAAACAAAATCCCTGTGGACTTGAAATTTCTTACTTGATTATTGTTAGGTAGAAATCCCTAGAAACAAACAAAATAATAGGAATGTCCGAACCATGTAAACAATCAGTACTGGAAAGGGGGTTACGATATTGCTCAATTTACGTCGAAGGGCAGTGCGTGGTATCAGTAAGACTAAACCATACAATCATAACTTTATAGAGGTTGTTGGCTCACCTTTCCACTGTCATCACATGCTGACCAGTTTTCATAGTAATCTCGCTCGGTGCATGGAGGTCGCTTTTTACAAGACGAAGATCCAACATCTGGTATGCAAAAACATAAAATGTGCATTGCAATACTATCATTTGAATACGGTCAACTTCTACAAAATTAGAGGCAAAAATTAGAGGCAGAAACAACACCGGAGAGAAGATTCCAAATGCGACCACAGAATCAGATAACAGTGCGCAATGCAAGAAAAACGGATGTGCCTTCAAAACTCGTTTAACGACGCTGGGTGCACTTCTGCCGTAATCCTCAAGGAAATATACCGTTGCAAATACCAGAGAGCCGTTCTGGCCTAACCAACTATTAAACATCGGTCGCGTATAAGAAACATAGCTATAAATGTCTTATAGTTTGTGTATTTGAGGCTGTAAATTAAGTGAAAGGCGTCGACTAAAAGCGTCTTGATTAAAAATTAGTTACCTATTAAATTGACGTCCTAACATATTTTATAACTCATGACTTACCAGCGTACTGATCATCTGGACACTTCGTACAAGTGTCGTCGCCTTCCTTTGAAAACGAGTCGTAGTCACAATCGTTACATCTAAAAAAATGAAAACGAGGCATTGTATTTCTACTAGCTAGTTAGAGTCGAAGCAGGAGAAGTGGTGCTTAGTCTCATATGCAATAAGCTAACGCTACAAGTATGCCACGAATGTATTTAGTAGACTAAGATGCATTCTTTAACGTCAAAGCGAAGTAGCGACCGCGAGTAAGTAAGGCACCACTGTTACACTACCTCGTGCTGTTCCAGCTTGTAAAACTGGCATGCGTATTAGCTACGAGGCTACAAAGAAGTTTTCTTTGAACGAACAAAGAAGTGTGCGTATGCAATAAAAGCCTCATCTACGCTCGTAATCTCAAATTCTACTAACTGTTATAAAGTCGGCAAATACCAATAATATAACTTTGTTATGGTCTTTACAACCCCGTTACTCTTTTATCCCTGTTTTTTATAGGCAATAGCCATGTGACAATTAGACCCTTCAGACAAAATAACTTTATCTTACATTCAATTATTTTAGTAACATCTGGACATTTTCTCGTTCTTTCTTCTATTTATGACAGTAAGTAGTGTTTCCAGGACCCTTATACTTATACATATACCAGGAAATTTTCCTGCCTGCATATTCCAATCTAATTTTGTGTGCCTCCGGACGTCCGCAAAACTGTATCAATCTCTGTACGTGCTAAAATGTTTGTCAGTATCTTAGTATCTCTGTATATCAGTGTAAGGTTATGAAAAGTGCCAATCGAAAAGATTTAACCACATTCTGTCTACCTCACTTAGAGGAACCAACTATTTAATCAACAATCCGAGCAAATCTCATCACAAAGGCCTTGCCCGTTTTCCTCAAAATGGTGTAAATATGGCCAAATGTTGATCGAATCAGTGAAATGTTTGATAATCAAGATTATAACCACGAGTGTCCGCGCAGGAGACTCATTGTACTCGCAAACATCCCCATTCCTCCTTTACGGAAAAACACTTGGCTGTGATCAATCTTCGTGACGACGTCATAGCCTCGTTTTAACAAACATACTTACATGGCTGAACCTTCTTTGCTGTATGTCCCAGCTGGGCATGGTGTGCACTCAGATGTATATGAAAGTCCTGACAAAGGGAAACAAAACCAATTTAATTCAGATGCAGCCCAGTGGTTGTACTTTGCACGGTAACTGATCTAACATGTTATTTCAAATAAAATTAAATCACATAGTATTTGGTAGATGCTCAAGAAATTTAGAGGGCTTTGATCATGTACATAAAATAACAAAGCCCTGGATATGATGGTAAATTGAAATTGGTGATGAGGCTCTAGGACCAGAGTTACGAAGTGTTAGGAACTTCGAATATAACTTTCTATTTATCACTCAAGGGAAGATATGAAATTGAAGACATGGAACTTGAATGGTGCTACTTCTATGGTTGAAATAAAATATAATGCTACAGTTTTTACACAGTTGAAAATCAATTGTTGTCTTCAACCTGGGCGTTTCTTAACATTTTCTTTAATTGGTCATTAAAGGATTTTTTAAGTCTTTCTTAAACGCAAGGGTGTAATAAGCTTGGCGCTTGTACAATTGTTTCCAAATTGTGAAAAAAGTCATTATAATTCTTATGTCTACGTTTACAAGTTCCCTTTTTTGAAATTCGAAATTCGAACATTCGAACATTCGAACGTAAGAAAGAATAACGTTTTTGGTGTAACTGGGCCTAATAGCTTAATGGACAATGTAAAACATAGCATTGACTTTTCCCTAAAAGTTCAGCCTGTCGGTCTCATTAAAAACGTGCAGATGGACGAGGGATCCTATAACAACAGGGTCGCTACTTCGGGCCACTTTAGCCTACAAGATTTATTGCTTTGTCTAAGTGCAAATTAATTGGTCATCCCACACTTTTTGCACATAACTTTTCGTTAAAGTTCTTGGAAGTCTAAAACAAGTTCACTATATACTATGTATGCATATAATCACAAACTACACTACGCTATCACGTTCTACTATTTAGTCGCTAAATAACGTTCTTTGAAGCAGTGGTGTATGTAGGATTTTTTAAGGCAGGCACGGCATCTCGACAGCACCCCTTATCAGCTTCCACACACCCTGTATCACAGTCAGGTAAGCTACGTTTCCATACAATCACTTTTGAGGTGCGGTAAAACGAACATGGGTTGCTGACTTTAAAAAACAGTTCCATTTATTCACACTTTGACATTCCTTTATCGGTCAACGTCAAGCTTCCTTCGGTATGGTTTGCTTTACAGACCCCCGTGTCGACCTATATAGTTATCCGCTTACTGAGAGTTGATTATATTATTAAATCAGTAAGTTGCAACTGATAAACAATATAGCCAAAGCTGCACTAAATATATAGAAGAAGTGTTTATGGAAACTCGTACAGGCAGATCTCATTTATCGGCATGTTGAACCTGCATTCCGGAGCATTTTAATACTGTAAATCTTCCTGCCTTATCTGATGTGGGTCGAAAGTTTCACTTAATGACAAGAATGGAACTTCAATCGAGGCAAATGCATGTGGCAACGAGACAGTAAGAACAAACCCTTTGTAGGTTGTACGCGAATCTATGGGGTGAAGAAGCAAGCGAAAAGAATGGCTTTAATTAACTTGAACAGGCGGGTCTCATTCGTCGGCAAATTGAATCTGCATTCCGAAGCAGTCTAATATCCTAAAGCTTCCTTTCCTTATCAGCCGTCAGTCAAAAGTTTTCGTTTCATGATAAGAATGGAACTTAAATCGAGGCAAATGTGGATGGCAACGAGGCAGTAAGAACAAACCTATTATCTGCTTACCTGTGAGTTCCATCATTCGTATCTGTATACTGCGCTCTGAGGACGAATCATATTTGTGTTGTGAATCGGTTGGCTTGGTGGACTCGGCTTCCTCTTCATCAGGCGGTGGGAATGTATCAGTGGATCCTGAGTATTCGTCGTCATAGAGGTACGCTGCTTCGAAGAAAATGACATTTCGGCCAGGTTGTAAGCGAATCTATAGGGTGAAGACGAAAGCAAAAAGAATGAATTTAAGTATTCCAACACTTTTCCATTCAGTCATTGCCATTTATTGTTGGTCAAAGGTCCTTTAGATCAAAGGAGAAAAGAACACAAGAAAACCGTTGAAAAGCAGATTGTAAGAGTTACGAGATCCCGGAACACTGCGGGAAGGGAGAACCATCTTTGATTGATAAAATAACATAGACGAAAAGGTCAACACAACCACCAGACAGATCAAAGAAACTAACCACTCCTTACATCACCATAACCACATCAACAACATATCTTACAAACTTCGACACTTGCAGTATTCAGCCCTCGGGAAGAAAATAAAAATAGCACAAGATCGGAATGGCAGTCTCTCAATCAAAGACCCCTGATGTGCGGTGGGCCCGACATTGAAATTATCCTGAATTAAACATAAAACCACCAAAAAGGCTAACTAATAAATAAAGGGCGGTAGGAGCGTCCTAGGGAAACATCCCTCAATTTAGGCTACTGAGTACAGAAGCAAGCTATGAAGTAGGCGTGGCATCACCCCAAATCCACCAGCCTTATAATGGCGGACGTTTCTCTCGAAACGTAGCTCGCAAAAGACAGACACAGAAGACAGGATTAACTCATCTTTAGAATAAAATATGTTCACCTCTCATGACAGCTTACTTATTAAATCTCTAAATAACATCAAGCATGGTCTTACAATAAACTTCACCGCTCAATTCTGCGTAGTGGCATTTATGCTAGAGCGACGTTTAATGAGGTGTTTATGCTAGAGCGACGCTTAATGAGGCATTTATACTAGATCGACGCTTAATGAGGCATTTATGATAGAGCGTAGCTTCATGAGGCGTTTATGCTAGAGCGACGCTTAATGAGGTGCTTATGCTAGAGCTATAAAATTGATAGAAATTCGAAAAGAGTTTATAGTTGACGCAGCACTGCCAAATCTTCCGTTATCTTTAAGCAACGTCTATGAAGTACCTATTTTCTTGGATCACCCTGTTGTGTGAGGTGCTTTTCTGTTTTTCAGCCTGCATTTTCCCCAGATAAGTACTTTAAAATACATCAATGGGAATAATACAAGTAATCACGACGAAAAACATGATCTTCTTCGTCTTTTCTGAAAATTGATCATTTCTAAAAAACTTTTGAGGTGTAAGATATTTTTGGCGATAAAACTCGATGACGGTTTCATTTAATAACCTCAATGTTTGGTGACTGAGTATCGGATTCTATACCGGAGGTTACGGTCGAAGAATCTACCCTTGATAGAATAATATTTAAAATGAAAACAAAGGAAGGCACAAGAGAAACCTTTGCAATGAGGAACCATTCTGTTATCTCTGCTGCCAACATATTCTCTGCTCGGAATGTTAACATAACTGATTAGAAAATATTAAATGAATAACAGATGTAGAAAGAACACTACGCTTCTTTTATAGTTCCTCTCTCGGAAGACATCTTTATCAAGGCGATTTCAACTTCTTCCCACATGAAACTAACAATCACTGACTCAACCCTGGGGTATGGGCGTGTCACGTTAGAGCGAGGTTAGTACAAGCGTACTAGCTTTAGAGGTGGGGAACATGTTTGTGACATTATCACTTAAGATATCTTCCATGAACATGACATATTGAGGGTTTTAGCATTACCCTCTTTAAAAACCATAGGCCCACCGACGGGCAAGTTAAAGAGAATATAACAGAAATAATTTCATCTCACGTAGAGGGTATGAAAGAGGAGTTAGGTTTGCCGAAAGGTCAAAGAGCTTTTCTGATTTAGTATGATTTTTGAGGTCAAGGGAGTCTGCCTTCGATATCATTGAGCAAAATCATTGTGTGCTGATTTATATTACAGCAAACCTTACGCAAATTTTCGAAGTATTTGATTCCGCTTGCTTTGATGGTAAATGAACATGCAATATAAATTCTCAACATTAAATACAGCGAATGGTACGTTTAAAAAATTCCAAAACTTGCGATTGGTGGTGATGTTCAGAGATGCAACCAATACACACTAAACGGCTCATTGGATTATATGACTCTTTGAGAAATTCGCCGGAGTTGATAAAAAAGAGATTTGAATAAGTAGGGCTCAATGATACGATCAACCTGGAATTAGAACCGCGGAGCCCTTAAATTGACTTCGATTAGGGACTGCATGCACTCTAGGGTTGTGTTTTAGTCTAAGTTTTTTATCTTGTTCTTTAATAATAGTCTCTCGATGTCATGATCATTTACATGTGATTCTGAATATTGGCCTATCCCACGGGGAAGGATTGTAACCATCCTAAACTACGAAACCAGTTTAAAACAACATCTATGTATTGGGAACATCTACCAAGAACACCGGCAATTCTTTAAATAGCGGCATAGTTAGCAATGACATCAAATCAATAACCCTTTTTCATTTTACCGTAATACTCAGTAAAAATATGAAAGACTGTCGCCTGTCATCAAGGGAATGCTTACTACAGATAAAAAAAAGTTGACAGTATTCTTTTGTCTTCTTAAAGCAGCCTTCTATCGGTTTTAAAGATGCCTCAAGTAACCCCATATTCTTCCATAATATCTGCGCTGCCACTTATCAAATAATATACATTAGCAAAATAGAATGCTTCTAACTTGACGTAAATTCGTCCTAACAAAACAAGACCTTGCTTACCTAAGCTTAGAACTCAATTTACTCCCCCCGTTGTTCAATCTAGCATCGAATATCTCACAGTCACTTTCCTTATTGTTAAATAACTACATATAATTGCCCCATACTTACAAAGACGGTTTTCCATGAGGTGGACAATGAGGGACGAAAATGATGCATTCCTTTTCTGCTTGTTGAACACCAATTGTTGACAACCTGCCGTCAAAGGTCAGTTAAATAAACAATATCAACAAATGTACTGTAATTCACTGATACAAAATAACTTTGTTCACACGGAATCTTTTGTATCAAACGAGAATATTACAATACCAAGCATAGTTTGTATTTGGAAATCTTAGGACCAGCTTAGGAGTTGACTCCAATCCGTCCAGACTCTGCTATTTTATTTCCGTTACCAATCCTTTTAAATCGTCAGTACTCCAATATTTACATCAAAATGTATGGTCTTCCAAGGCTCTCGAATGCCGGGAAAAAGCATACGGAAATATACAAATTTCACAAGTTCCTTACAGAGGCCCCAGACACCTTACGTAAGCACCTACGGCACAAACAGGGCATTTTTGCCAATAAAGGGGCCACCTTAGAAACATTCCTGTTCTCTTCCCTGTTTTTCTCCACCTTTACAGAATATTCTTGAAAGGCCAGCACCGGTTGCAAATGTTAGCTACATGTATGTAAAAAACGAAAGAACTTTATATCTGAGTTCTCACATCAATGTATTCTCTCCATCATATTCGCTCGTCCTGCCCACTACCTTTGCGACGCCCATTTTGAAAATGAAATAGGTCATAATCCATCAACTTTCGCCAGATAACGAACTCTGTTCACCAATTCCATTCTCTATGTATCGATTTTTCAGTTCTCATAACAATAAAACTTCTCTTGTCAGTTCTATAATTTTCAATTAGCTTTGAACTAACTGATAAGCAGAGTAGCAACCCTTTCATTCTTGAGTTACAAGAGAAACTTGTTTCCGAAACTGCCTATGGTAAAATATGATCTCTTCCTGTAGAGGACTTGGAGCTGATGGGTGGTACCTAGGAAATAAAGTTCCTTGTTCATAATTCAGTTAGCAATGGAGCAAACCGCAATAGGAAAGGATCTGGGTTCAAATTCAGTAACGTTTTATTGCCTCTGAACCTTTCAGACTTATTTAAAATGGTCTCTTTTCATCCCTAAGAATGATATTCATTGCTGTTTCACAGACTTTAACACCAGAAATTTCTAACTAGTGACATTACATAGTCCTCAAAATTTTTATACAGCATGACTGCACTTTTTGGGCAAGCACGTGCATCTTCCATTGAAAGTCACATATCGTGAAGAAAGCATCTCAACAAATACAGCACCAATATTAGTAACATTTTTTATCATGATTACAAAGAGATGGAGGATGACAATGATGCTTTGAAATACAGATTGCTGAATTGACCACGATAATGATGATGGCTTGGGAGTGGTACTAACATTTCTGGCAAACAAGTATCTGTGGTATTACATACGGGCAATGTAATACATTACTAACCTTGATTTGAAAATAAGCCATTTCATTATTACTTCTGAAGGTAAATGAAATATTTCCAGCTTTGGTCAACTGAAAGAAAACACAAAGTTTTTAGTAAAGCCATTGACACAAGTTAGCAGCTTTGTACAATACTACAAGAATGCTGTAGAGCGGAGCACACAAACCTGGCACTGAAGGAGATTATAACCCAAATATGTCCCATGCATATTCTTTGTGGCATAGAAGTAGCAAGGTAGATTGGGAAATTGCCTTGGCTTCCCTTAACTACTGAAACAATATGCTGACAGCAGAACTAAATTAATGGCAACCTCTAGGATACCTGCTACTTCATATGACTTTTATAAGCAGCTGTTAATAATATTACAATACCCATCCCTAGAAGTTGAGGTATACATTCCTCGTATGCCCTCTTACTAATGCCAATGTGTGTCTATACACTACTGCACAGTACACTAACTTATCAGTAAAAAGAGTCGACATGGTGAGTTAGTATCAATAAACAGATCTGAGGCAAGCCACAAACTTGACCAATTAGTGGAAATATATATTTTGTGTAATGGTTGTCCATTCCCTGTTGCCTAGCCGTGATAAGCCTAATACAAGAGTCCTTGTGGGACATCCAATCAAAACAAATGTATTGGACAAGTTTTCCTTTCAATACATATGTTTCATACCAACAACAAAGTGCAGTAATGTTACCAAGACTATAATTTTTGACTAGGTACAGCATCCACTGAGATAACAAAACAAAGAAACTAAAAGTTTCATTCCCTATCATATGTGGTCAATAGCTTAAACAATGGCATAAACCCAAGATTGTGCGGATTGTCTTAAAGATAGAATAGCAGAAAACCAATTTCAGACCCACAAATATGTCAACGTTACAACTGTTGATATGGATGGACAGGCATTGTATGGGATTTGAAGTCTGTTCCTGCTTTGTCTTACAATGTTACAAAAAATTCTTTTAAGATTGACTAGAAAATAATTCTGCTGTCAATTACTTCTTAAAACTTTGATACCCAGTAATAAACTGAAGAAAAACAAGGTTTTTAGCTTTCACCACATAGTTGTAGGGGAGGCGGTAACTCATTCCCTCCCCTGGGTGCTTGATCTACAATGCTGTTGAAAAACCACCGGACGACTGTAGCGCTATTGTGAAGGTAATAATAATTGAATTAAACTTCTTCCTTGGCACACCAGAGGTGCCTCTACTTTCTGTGCAACACAACTCACATGATCTAATAACAAATGTTAATTAAATGTTATAGAAAGTTTTAATGACTTACTGTTGCAGAGTAAACCAACACTGACTTGCAATAGTCCCCTGCTGATTCCACATACTGTCCTTTGCCAACCCACTTGTAACTTAGGAAAATGGAAAATAACCATTGCTAGTGTGGAAATATGTTCGCCAACAATGTGCATACACCACCAACAAAATATCATATATACAGTATATAATTCTTACTACAACAATCATCACAAGTCACCACTGGCCTTTATTATCAACAAAATTAACACCACCATCATGTCGCTGTTGTTGTCCTACAGGCCATCAACCCCTGGCAATGTCAATAACTTGGTTGTCTCCATTTAGCTCTGTCTTTAGTGTCATTGTTTAGTTCGTAAATGTCCTTTTAGTGCTTGTTTTGATACAGTCAATTCTTTTTGTTCCAGGCCTTCCTCAACTTTTCCCCCTTCAATATTTCCTTGTATTATCAATTTTTGTAAACTGTTGTCTGCTCTGTTTATGTGGCTGTAGTAGGCAAGATGTTCTTTCCTGATGGTATTTAATACTGGTCTGTCTGATCGTACTTCGACTAGTACTCATTCATTTGTTCTTCTTAATGTCCATGGCACTCTTAGGAGTCCTCTCCATACCCAAAGTTGGAAGGTTTCAATTCTTCCTTTCTTCTTTCCTTATTATCCATGTTTTACTTCCATATGCAACGACAGGGCAAACCAGTGCAATCATCATAGTAATAATCATCATTATTATCACCTGTTTATCATTATTATAGTCATAATAATAATAAGCATCACTACAATCATCAATATCATCAACAGCACAAACAAAAACAACATCACCCAACAATAATCATTGTCAGAACTCTCACTGACATTATAATGATCACTCATTACTATTGTCATCATGATCATCATCAGCAGCAGCATCAAATTTATTTCCTGTCTTTTGTATCATTGACACCACTACCAACATCACAATGTTTACCCACAAATTTTGAAATCCCTGACTTACCTTT
Organism: Alatinidae sp. Z8VKAUB7J3; assembly: GCA_010016025.2. NCBI lineage: Eukaryota > Metazoa > Cnidaria > Cubozoa > Carybdeida > Alatinidae > Alatinidae sp. Z8VKAUB7J3. The sequence continues at coordinate 7,331,704 of JAAAKM020000498.1, forward strand.
CAGAGTCTCCTCTCAATCAT
>JAAAKM020000498.1:7331733-7342631 GCA_010016025.2 Alatinidae sp. Z8VKAUB7J3
GTAAAAAAATACATAAACAAAATGTTTTATAAAATTAATCACTACACTAAATTCCTGCCATGTCACAGATGTAATTTAAAGTGTGTTGTGTACAAATAAACCTCAACAAATTTAACATCATAATACAAACGCAATTCAAAAGTACTTACTTCTTGCAATTGTTTGCGTCTGAATCAACATCAGTCCCAACATCATCTGGATCCCTACCCCATGTCTCAAATCCTGTTGGAATAGTTTTCCATGATGTGAATCTAATCCCTCCATTCAAACTGTATTTGCCTGCAGGGCATGGCTTACATGTTTGGCTTTCAATGTCAAGGAACTGCCCCTTACTGCAAGTAAATTCTAAAATGAAAAGATGTATAGGATTTCATGACCAAACTGTCTCATAACAGCCAACAACAAATCCCAATTATAACTTAAACGTTTCCTGATTGACAGACTTTTGGCCTCATGTATTTATGTGATGTAACAAAATTCCTTTAAAATGTCTTGAAATCATTCACAATATACCTTGTACTAAACCTTATTAACGGTCCTTGGACACTCTCTGCTGAAATAATGGAAAAATGGTAATGGTAATGGTTAAAAGTGTGGGGCTTTAATGAATATTGGAAATTGATCCAAAAAGTCACCTTAAAACGTTTGGTATTTGATCCTGGGGTGTCCATGGTCTGTCCGGTATCACTATTAAACTGTAACACAAACAAGTTTCCACTAGCCTGAAGATAGGAGAAGTATCTTTTGTACTGTGGCTTTGAAAAAGACCATGACTTTTATGTCATGACAAACTCAACCATCTATATACTTGCCAAGTAATTAACCAAATTTAAGGGTTTATTGTTTTTTATTCTCTTTCACATTCGACAAAACAAGACTGGTATATATTGAAAGGGTTCAACATCCATTCCATGTAAAACAGGTGTGTATCAAATTGAAAAGAAACAAAACTACTATTGATCAACCTTAAACTGACATATCACCCCTGGATCTGCTTCCTTACCAGTGGCCTTGAGGGCACTTTTTAAAGAGGGCTAGTTTGGATTCTCAGATACTTCTTATTTGAATATTTGGGAGCAGATGAAAATGGTTATGAGTTGAAATGAGGAATGCGAGTCACCGTGATCCAGTGGATAGTTCACTTGCTCTCTATGCTAGAAGGTACGGGTTCAATTCCCTGAAGGGTCATCGGTGATGACAGGAAGAGCATCCAGTCTTAAAGTGCTTGAAACTTCAATAAAGTCCCACATATATATAGGCACTGCCCTACCCCTAACAAGGGGAATATGAGGTGTTAAAACCGAAAAAAAGAAAAGAAACCCTACAACTATGAGACATAATCTTACTCCATAAATCAATTTTGTTGCCAGTATGCATACATCAATAATAAGCACCTACTGTTCATATTTAAATATTTTACTTCAGTGCCATTCATCTAAATTTAGAAAGAATTCGTTTCTTTGTCTTGCAAATTTAAAGCAGCACTGTGGAATCAATATGATCCAGCCTAAGCTAAATGGGAATGGATATTGACCTGATTCTGAAAATAAACACTCCTTAATGGGATGCAATCATCAAAGGAAGTGATAGCCATTATTGAAAAATGTAAAATATATGATAGGGGAATGTCCATGACACCTCAGCAGCATGAACCATTATAAGTAGGTTACAACAATCACATACTGGACATTTAGAGATTTCAGAATGAAGAATGTGAGAATATGCTAAACCATAGACAAAGAGTACACAGGATATTGGAGGTAAAAAACACATGGAATGGCTTTCAAACCAAAGTTTGAAAATATTGTTAAATCGGTTTAAGTAATTAGGTAGGTCTATCCAGTAAGTGCTTAGGCATGGCTAAGGGATGGGCCTTTTTTTCAATAAACTATTTAAAAATGTATATAATACATTGTATAGATATTCCTTAAACATAAATATGGAATAAAAAGCAACAAGCCAAGATGCCTCATATATTACAGCATTTTTCTTCACTAACAAATGCTTTATATCTTTATATGTGTAACAAACACTGTACGTTAAGTGTTAAAAATATGCTCATACCTCAATATATTTTGAAATACAGACTTATACAAACACAGGAATATATACACAAATAAACAAATCCTAATTGAAGAAGATAATATTGAAACATTAGGGAACTCATCTTTTTTGATAACTCACCCATATTCATACAGATCTATACAGGGGTCGAAATAAGGAATATCTTAGTGATCCAATACTTTTAGAGAAAGCTTTTGACTTGGTAGCAAGGCCGTGGTGATTGATGATGGCACAGCTATATAGAATTGAAATGAGTGGCAAAGGAAAGTAACACAAAGTGCAATGCAGTGATGCGGGTTTTTGTAGGCCTTTTTTCTTTTTCATAAATCTCCAGCCAGATGCTTTGGAAATCTTGAGGGTAGTGTTGGCATGACGATTACCAAAAATGATCAGATAAATCAGACATCTGGACGTTATTTCAATCCCTGCTATAGGTGAATGCTAGTTACATCATTTCATGAATCTAAAAATGCATGTTTTTTATTATAAGCACAGGCATGGTTTACTTACTGCAATGCTTTCCTCTTAGGGGTATTGGAGGGTTTTTCAATGAACAACTATTTGTTTCTCTGGGAACACCAACTCTCCATCTTCCACCGCTTGCATCACATTCTGTATATTCATATGTGATATCACTCTGTTGAAAAAAGATTGAAAACATCAGGTTAACAATTTATTAGTTGTCCTAAATTTACACAAGTAAAGGCCATTGTCTGGAAAGTCTAGTCAGCTTTAAGGTAACTGAAATGTAGCTAGGTGCCCTACATACATGTAGCTTTTGCAATGTTAACCTACGGTGTAGTGATTTAAGGTATACATTGAGAACTTTACAAATACAATTGCATGCCTGCAATACAAATCATCATACTTTGTAAATCAATTGCATATGATGCTGTTTTCCAGCTTCAAGTTTAGGAGTATTACTACCCAAATGCAATAAAAACACAAATATTCACCAGTTTCCACCATAGTAATACAAAGAAATATTTGGGGAAAGGACACAAATATCATTTGGATGAAATTCTAATCTTTTGTCACATTGTTTGTTGGAGGCCCCCACCTGCTACTTTAGTGAAGAGTCTGAATACTCCACAGGCTCTGATGCTGCCACTGACTCAGTTGGAAATACCTTGGGTTCTGATTAACAGAAATATGTTCTTATTATACAGAGGGCACACTGATAAGGAATACCAGTATGTTAGAAGTACCTTGCTGTATGTATCTGAAACAGGACTAGTCAAGACTGACGACAAATGTCTTGAATGAAAAGGATGAACTACTTACTCAACCCTTAGAGCATGGGGCTGTGTCCCATGCGAAACTATCCTGGCTTGAACCTTTGAAGCATCTACATGCCAGATTTCCACTGACCACAAAGATCTTGAATATGACACCATAAACCCTTGATGATTTCTAACAATCACCCTTATCTCCAAAGCTAATAACCTGAGGCACTTTTTTGCCACAGAACTCAAACAAAACAATGTTGGGTATGGCTAACAGAGCCTGCCAGTTTCTTAGCTTTGGTTGTAATGGTAATGGATTTGAACCAGACACCAATGCTGAAAGGCCTTGCAATTTTCCATGTGCATTTTCTGCTTGGCATCTAATGTCTAATATCTTGGCAGCAATAGTATTGTCACATCAAAGTATATATGAATATTAATCTTCCCTTTATGATAGCAGAAGCAATGGCACTTTATAATATATCATTGACCTCAGGCATAACTCTGTGTATCATACCTATAAATAAATGTACTTCCCCTTGGGGGCAGACTATGAATTATGGTAACTTGTTGACAAATTTGCATTTGGTTAAATTTTGGCACAATTGTAAAACTAACGTTGACTACATTGCAAATGTTCCCAATGTTAAGAGTGGGCATTTATTCTGAAATTTCTTGACTTTCCGACATTTGAGAGGTACATAGTTTTATTTTGACTTAACGGTTTCCCTTACATGTATATAAAAGAACACCATTCTTTGCCTACATTGATAACTTTCAAAGATATACTTTGTACAAGTGGGTGAATGTTTTGTCGAGAAATATTAATCATAAGGGTATTATTACTGATCCCCCTCAATGTGCTGAAGTAGATTCGTTGGATTTCCAAAATTGCTGCGGGCACTTTAAACTCCACAAACACACAAACACATATACACACATACACATACACACACACGAAGGGTACCGTGTTTCAGAGCTCTTATTTTAAATCCCAACCGGATCTGGTGATATTGGGGAGAGTTGGGGGGAACCTAAAATCTTGGAAAACGCTTACAGTGGAGGGATCGGGATGAAGCTTGATGGGAAAAATAAGCAGAAGTCCTAGATACGCGATTGACATAACCGGAACGGATCCGCTCCAGCTGGGGGAGTTAGGGGGGGGAGGATAATTCTGAAAAATGAGAAGAAAATGAGGTATTTTTAACTTACGAAGGAATGGTGCCAAACAAGGATAAAAGGCAGAAACCATGTCAGGTCAACTTTATTTTAATGGAGCAGCAAATCTGTCACTATTGTAGGGAAAATCAGCCCAGTCTTTTTAATGATGAAGCAAATAGTTTTGATCAGACGTAAAGAATAGTAAATTATGTTCAAAGAAAAAATTAAAAGTATATAAAGAAATGAATAGTTATACTTTCGTATACATTTGAACCTACTGTCGTTTTCCTTCCCCAAATGTAAGATCACCGTAAGATATTTTTCTCCTTGTCTCTTATTTAGGACAATAATTTCATGTCAAATACATTCCAAATAGTTGCGGATTTGATGAATATATCTGTTTATGATTTGGCCAAGAATATGAAATTGGTTTATATTGGCATAATTTTGAAAACCGTATGTGATAGTATCTCCATCCGAGGAATCAACTTTACAACTTAGTTTGGTCCTTTGCTGCTACCCTGCTCTTTCTTTCATGATTTAACGATGTGTTCATGATTTAAGGAGTTGCGTTTTCAGGTTCATACGCAACTCAGCGGATGTTGGTATTAGATATCGTCAGCAAAATTAGCAGTGTAAAGATCTTCCCCCGTGCCGTATCTCATACAGCAGAAACGGATTCAAGGTACGTATTGCTATTAAGTATATATAAGTAAACCATTTATGAAATTTGGGAGGACATTGATTGTAGTAAAACTGGCTTATTGTTTCAAAACTCCTGTTTTCTCTCCCTTCCTTTTTGTTCGTTGGCATAACTGTCTTTCTAGTTAACATGTCTTTAGTTGTTGGTGATGAGCTATCCTTCTCTGATGAAAGTTGAAGGAGAGCAAATCTTCAGTAAAGTATACGCTCGTTATTTGTTGATTGTTCACTGATGCTGTCTGTAGGTAAGAAGCTAAGTGAACACAAGTCCCTGACCTTAAATATACTTGGGGTATATGGAAGAAATGTTATGAAGCCTTCAAAATGGCTGAGTTGCTTTGGTTGAGGGGAAGAATGAGGCTTTGGGGAAATAAATGAAGTTTAAAGTAAAGGAATCTCAGAAATAAATGAGTTTAATCTAAAGTGTTGACCTGCACTTAAACAAGATGGTTTTCCGCTTCCAGTCCAGAATATGCTATTACAATGTAATTTTTATAAGTGGAAGATTCATCTGCTGACCTAAACAGTATCATATCTTACTCTTAATGGGTTGACATGTATCTGTCTGGTACGACTTCGTACATTAAAAGCAATGCCAACATCCTGAATAACTCATGAACCATGTGACAGCCTCTTTCTCACTATTTTCATTCACGTTATCAAGGTCTTGAGAGTAGTAGTGCAATTCTCAAGTGAGGCTACAATGATCGTCTGTCAAAGTTTAAATCCTATTGTCATTGATATAGCTTTACAGAGTAACAGGACCGTAGCTCCAGGGCCAAGGCCGGCCGTCCCGCTTTACCCCTAATAATACTGAACTAGTAAACCTATTCTTACGCTTCTTCTCACCTGTCTGGAGATGATTGTATATTCACAGATTTAGTTTAGAACTAATTGCTATTTCTAGAACACACGAGTGTCCTCTTGATGAACTGAATTCAAAATACTGCTACCAAGGTCATCTACCATTTACTTTGTACCCCAGTCTCCCACCCCAACCCCCATTAAAGGTAAGCTGCAGGGCTGCACTTGAATAATTTTCATTCAAGGTGGAGTCATGAAGTCAAAGGTAAATGACAATATCTCGATAACATCAAGAGTGCCGACTTTTGACCACTACGTCGTCAACAGGCATCCATTCTAGTCTCTGTTTATGCTGCTGGACGACCATTTTGTCACACAGATAAATTCTACTTCGTTTTAGTCTGGGGAAAGGTGTCACAAGGTCTCCCAAAGAAAATGGTCACATAGACTAAAGTTTGAGGATATATGGGAATGAAGAGAGACATCTAAATAAAAAAGATATGAGCTATTATCACGATGTCTTTGACATCAAACAGCATCAAATTGAAAAATATGTACTAATCTACAACGTCACTGTCATTGGTTTGTCGATCGACAATGCAAGAGGCTCAGTCCATCATCTGAATGCGCGTCATAAAATGTTGTATGCGTATAACAAATATAAGAATGAACTGTACAGCTGTAGAAAATAAACAGTGTTCATCTTGATCACTACTGGATGTCTATCCATGTTTGTCACCTGTCTCGAATGACTTGTGGATGTAAAAAGCATTGTAAGGTCTACAAATTCTTAGTGTATGACTACTGAAATCATTATGGTACACTAGTCGAATGAATTCTCAAGTAAATTTCATAGGTTACCTCCTGTTAGACCTTCAGGTAAATCGTCTTTCTTCTGTCCCTTGCCCGATTGAAGGCGCCTCGGCTCCTCGAAGTGATGCCATCCCATGCGTCGAAATGTCCTCTTATTTATTTGGGGACGTCGTGATCCTGCTAAGGTTCTTTTAAATGCATTACCTAGTTTATAGTGATGCCGTGACGTATGCACTTGATGGTACATCTTTTTGATGATTGTCATCTCATGTTGACTAAAATTTTTACGATGAAGGCCTCCCTTGTCTTCCATTTTGGGTACAATTGCTTTTAAAGTCCCTTTGATGATGAGAGGTGATGAGGTGTGGTTAGAAGTAGACTTCTTTCCTGCTTCTTTCTTCTGCTTCACCAGAGCTTGATCAATCACTACCACCTTTTGATTATCATTGACTCCTTTTTCTTCAGGTGAAGTCTCCCCACCATTCTCTGAAGAGGGGATTCCTCCACTATGAGTGGAAGGCGATGCGGAATCCCCGATCTTCTCGTTCTTTTTCGGTGAATGAGATGCCAAAACATTGTGATTATGATTAGCCTTTTTTCGTTCATGTCGTTTAAGAGATGCCTGAGATGATTTCCCATCTTCGGGTAGATGATGAGAAGTGGCTCCTTCAGTCGTCTCTCCGTCAAACGGAGATGCTTCTAAAGAATCCTTATCAGCATCCTTTTCGTCTTCACTCTTAGTTACTTTTGTGTCTACATTTTCGGTAAAAAATGGGTGAAGTCCAACATTATCCGCCTCACTATTATCACTATCTGACTCGTTTGATCCAGAATTTTCGTTGTCTGGCTTCTGGATCTTCTCCCACAAGTGTTGTTTATGCTTCAAAGCGTCTTCACCTTCGCTTTTGTTCACTGTTTTGTTATTTACAATCACCTCATGAAATACTTTACTTTCATTATTGCCCCATTCTGTGTTAAAGTCGTTAGACATTGCGAAAGGCGTATGTGAAAGTGACCCATTTTCATGTTGATCGCCATTATTTGATGTCGTATCCTCTTTTCTGGCCTCATTTTCAGTCGGAGAACGGACAAGATTAATGGTTTCTCTTCTTCCGTCATCCGAACTTGTGATAGAGTCATTGGAAGCTTTAGAATGCATCCTCCTCCCCAATTGTCGAAGTCCGTCACAATGATGGTGCACAGCGCAACGTATGAACTCACGTGTTCGATTCTTATCGCTGAAGAATTTTAGTAGAAGAGACTGCACGTGCTTTCTTCTTTCTTCCGGTGATAATTTATTGCCATCTTTTCCAAAAAATGGATTTCTCTTCCCAAGTAAGCCCCTTTGATTTCCTTTTTCAATTACAATATCCGTTGCAACCTCATCGTTAGATGGAAAGGGATCGTCCAAGCTTTCATTTTCCAATAAATGACTAATAGTCTTTTTTATTGCCTTCTTGAAATATCGAGACGCATATGATCTTTTCCCAGCTTTTCCCACTCCTCTTACAATTTCTTTCTTTTCCCCACGTTCGTCTAGGTCAGCGGACTTTCTTAGGGATGAGAAATAACCATAGGGATCTTTGTCATCAGCTGTTTCTAAAAGAGACTTGACATCATCCCCATTGTTGTCGTCGTCGTCTCCGTCCCCAGGCCCCTTCATCTCATCACGCTGTGACAGTGGACCGTCTTTCTCTTTCTCTTCAAAATCCTCTGCTCCCTTTAAAACATCTTTAACATTCTGATCCTCGTCTTGAAGAGTCTGAACTTCGGTTTGCAGAGACTCGTTTTCAAGTTCAAGCTTCAACTGGTCATCCTTGACTCCATCTAAAGCATCCAATTCAGGTAAATGAGTTTTGACAGCATCGTTGTCAGAGGCCTCGGAAGGTCTTCTTGACGCTCTTTCCTCTGCTTTATGTTTCTTTGGAGACACATGTTCTTCTTTCTCGTTGTCTTTTGCCCTGTCTTCCTCACCGTGTGACTCACTTTGCTGTGACATTCTCTCGTCCTCGTATTTGCCCTCTTTCTTGTCTCCTTGCCCATACTCCATTTCGTCTGAATGCCCTCCACTTTGTTCGTTTCCTTTTGACCCTGAATCTGACGGTGAATTCCCTCCGGTGTCTTTACCCCATTTCGGCATTCCATTATCTTGTCTCTGATGCTCTGATTCTTCATACGCCTCTTCATGCCCCTTTCGTATATCATTACCTCCCTCAGATTGCTGCTGATCATTTTCTTTCAGTTTCTTGAATCCTTCAGATTGAAATCGAGATGGCTTTTGCATTGGCGCATCTTCCTCAGGTTGCCACATTTCGTGAAGTCCTTGATGATGCTTTCTGGAATTCTCGTAGCTCGCGTCTTTGTCGGGATTCATGTATTCCTTCTCGTTCGCCATCGGATAATAATCGTCACCATATTTCGCCTTATCAAAATCGTCCTTTTTATGAAATTGCTCCATATCCCTCATTTTCGTCTTTCTGCCGTTGTACATGTGTTTCAAAACACGCTCAGTAGGTCGAACATGACCGAGTTCGTACGGTCGTCCTTTGTCCTTTGACGCCATGTATCTGTTGATCTTCCTTTCATGATATGGCTCCAGTTCTTTTGCGGAGCCAGATTCCTCACCTTCCTTTCTAAATAACTTACTCTTATGTTGAAACTTCTCCGCTTGCCTTTCGTAGCCATGACCGTGTTCATATCCGACAGGTTTGAAGTGGCCTTCCTCGTTCCTTTTACTGTCATTTTCGTCTACGTTTTCTTCTTGCGTTGGTTGCTTAAATTTACTGAAAAGAGGATCGGCAGGACGTCGAGAATGAGTCGTTAGATATTCGATAGATCTCGTTGCTCCGTTCGTCTGCGTTTCTTGCTCGAGTTCGTCCACTCGTGGTGGTTCGAGTTCCACTTTATCTGTGGTTGCCAATTCGTGATTGACAGCGCTTATTTGTTCATCTTCTTCGTTTAACTGACGCCCCAATCCAGGCTCAGTGTTTCCCTCTTTGCTGATTTCAGGGAGAGCAGTTGGAGTATCTTCTCTCTGATTTTCAGATGCCATAGACGGCATGTCTTCTCCACCCTTATCATATTTCTGATCATCAACTTCCTCAACCCTGCTGCTTGCCTCGTTCTCACGCTTAGTACCTTTCTCCCACTCACCCTCAGTCTCACTTGCCTGCTCCTTTCCTTCTTTGTCACCGCTGTTTGCTTCAGAATCCTCCATTGGACTTGCTGTCCGATCTCCTTCACCATCACTGATTGTTATATCACTTTCTATTTCGGACGACTCTTTACTTCGGCGCTCACTCTCTCCTGTTTCCTTCTCATCGCTGGATGCCTTTGACTCGTGTTCATGTAGCGTTTCATTACCTACTATCCCAGCCTTGTGCAAAAAGTCAGGTCTTTCATCGGTTAATTGCCAGTATTCTTTATCATGACTAAACTTTATGTCCTCCGGCTCTTTATCTCTTGTTGTTGCTTTGTCATCTTCTTCCTCTTCTACCAAACCTGAAATATAGTAAAGCAACATTAAAAGCATCACGAGCAAAGAGTATACAGCAGCAGCTAAAATACCCACTAAATATGCTAGATAAACGTGTAAACGCTAAACAAGTTGGCTATGACATGCTTCAGTATAACAAACTTCCAGCCTCGACTGCCAAGCCTCAATAGTTTTCAAAATATCAAGATCTCGTCAAGTTGGAATCTTTAAGATCCTCTCCCTCTCAAGTTCGATAACGGATACAGTATCTCGGAAACCCGTTTAGACTGGAATTGAACTGTGTACAGAGTAATGCATCAAAAGTAGCTCTGATGAGGCACCAGGTGAAGAATACGCTTAAACTGGCCAGATGGTGTCAAAACTCATAATGCTATTACAAAGTTAGCAATTGTTTACAAGTTTACTTAAAACCTCAGTTTACAAATCTTATTTGGTCATCAAGGTTAAATGGCATTCCGAAAATGATACCCCAAAATATAATTCATGAAGCTCCACTAGGAACGTACACCAGTCTCATGAATTTTCTTGTCAATAAGGTGTGTTAATCCACAGATTCTGCTATCTATATGTTGTCATGTAGTCGATACAAGTTATGATACGTAATACGCTAAATGTGGAAACTGTATTGACAA